>CM039473.1:25239158-25327093 GCA_022433065.1 Begonia loranthoides | reverse complement strand
TATAGACAATGCAAAAAGAACGCAATTGACAAACCAAGATCAATGAACGTATATTCCAATTTATATGTGTTTGTATTTGTAAATTAAGTTTTTGATAGTTCTATATGGATGTATTGTATTGGTAATGCAATGGATGAATGTATAGTATTAGGTGAAAATCTATTATGTTAATGAAACTGTCATTTGAGTTATGAAGTGAAATCGTAAATCATTTTGAGGGACATCACTCTCTGAAAAAACGAACATCGCTCGCCGAAAAACGGATGTCCCTCGCCGTAAAATGAATGTCCCTCCGCCCAAACTCACATCCCTCGCTGTAAAACAGACGTCCATCGCCCCAAAACGGACGTCCCTCAGCTTAGAATATCAAACAAAATGCCAACCACAACTAGAATACGAGCCATAATATCAACAAAGGTACAATATCAACTAGAGTATCAAATAGAATACCAACAACAATCACAATACAAGCCAACATACCAACAAAGGTACAATACCAACCAGAATATCAAACCGAATTATAACAACAACTAGAATGCCATCCAGAATACTAACAACAACAACAACAAAAAGCCAACAACAACCAACATACCATAACACGGATAAAACAAAGGTACAATAACTCAATTGTACAATATCTCAATTGAACAAATGTACGACAACACAAATGAACAAATGTACAATAACTCACATGTCTAATGTACAATAACTCACATGTACAATGTACAAATACCTTTTTTGAGATTTGAGAAGTAGATTGATGACCTTGAACTATAAGTTGGGGTTGATCTCAACATGAGAGGAGTGCTCGAAAAGGTCCTCCGAAAGGACGTCCTCGTGAAGATGGAATCCTTTCAGTTGACACTTGCCAATCACCGACACTCGTACATTGCCTGAGACTTGAAATATGCCCTGTGGTCTGCAATTAGGAAGGGAAATTAGTAGGTCACTTCCTTTAAAGCACAATGAATATAGCGCAGGGTGAAAAAATATACCAGTTTTTATCTGTAAGGGCCATGACAATTGCAAGTGTCTCAGGTAACAACAACTGGTAGCCATACTGGGTGTGCAGGTCAACAGATAACATGAAACAACTTTGCTTTGAGTGCATCTGAAAATTGAAATTAAAACCATATATTATAAGTAGTTCAACAAGAGGAAAAAATATTGCATGAAAGAATAAAAGTGTCTTACATGGATCCAACCAAGACTCAGAAGTGAGTCCCTCAGCTGTATGGCAAGATACTCATCCTCATTCAAAGTGTTGCACTGCATATAAAGAACACATTCAAGTGATTTATTTTCCTTAACAATTTCTTAAACATTGATTACACATTCTTAAGAAGTTACACTCACCGAGTCAAATGTTCCCTTTTGCTTTGGAAGGATGAGGGTCATTATTGTGAAAACATTGACATTCTGAAAAAAGATAACAGAATGCAAGATGTCTTAAGCATACAATCAAAACTGAGAATAACTTTGAAATGATATAGTTTCTTACCTTAGTGCCACATAGAATACCACATGTCTCCACGTTTTTCTTGGTATTCACACGCGCCAATTCTATGAACTCCTCCATCAATTTGCAAGGCTGCAATGATCAGTTTAAGCATGACCCTCAAACTACTAAGTGTAAATTTGATATGTTGCACATAACCAAATTAAATACATACCACTTGCAATTTAACAATTGAAGCAGGCGTTGGAACTACTTCCATTGATGGAGGATCCATTGCCAATATCTTCAAAACTTTGGCAAGGGTTGGAGGAGGAGACGATTGTCTAATGATAAGAGACTTGCACAGTTGTAACGCATTATTAAACCACAATATTAATGCATATATGGAAAGTGTATCTAAACTAAAAGACATATTGACATCCATTCGGTCCGGCAACGGAAGATGTAGGAGGAGCTATTGGCAAGGCTGTTGGAGGTGTTAATGGAGGAGCTACTAGATGGGTTGTTGGAGGAGCTACAAGCCTCCTTAGCTCATCTTTTGTCTTTTGTAGAGTGGCTTGAATATCGTCAATTTGCCTCATCTGTCTATCCAACTTGGCTACAAGCCAATTCCACATCTCCTCAGTGATCAGTACATAGGGAGAGGACAAGGAGGAGGATGAACAGTATCGTCCTCCATCTCCATGTGATCTGATGGTAATGCAACCGACGTTCAAGAAATTAGTGCAGTCAACATCGAAAGAGTCTGTGCAGTGAACTTTGATTGAAGCTATGCAGCCGACGTTGATGGAGGTTATGCAATCGACGTGGATAGAAAGCCTACACCCTTGAATACCCACTCCCCTCCTATTTTGTTAATCCACATTCGAGCCAATGTCGCTTGATTGTAGACGTCAAGTGCCTTTTCATTGGTTCTTTGCTCCTTGGAAAGGACAGCCAACCTACTGCTATCAACAATCTTCTAAATGAGCCAGTTATACGGGAGGTTCTTCCTTGGACTCTTCATGATTGTCTTTATTAGATTAATAAGGATGTATGCAACGTTGAATCTCTTCCTGTTGTAGAGCTTCTCCATCACATAGAGATCCATGCAACTAACTGGTCTTTATGTTCATCATGCGGTAGAACTGTGTGGGTCATGTGATGGAAAACTTTAGGTTTGACATTTAGATCCTTAGATTTGGGCCTGTAGAAAGATTCAACTTTAGGATTGCCATGCAACTTGTCATGACCTGGAGGCAAGCTGAACAGAATCGCCTGGTCAGGTGACCCGATTCTCAGAGAGAACCCGGTTATCCAGCCCAAGGCATGAATTTTTTTTTATGCGGAAGACTTAACGGAAATAATACCAAGTCCAAACCCAAATCACATGGGTTGGGGTCTACAGAGTGATCAACTAGAAACATGATAGCATAATAAATGAAGATATTGTGCAGTAATTTAATCAAACAACACCAAAACTAAAAATCCCAACATACTAGGAACGGAGAGGTTGAACTGACGAACCTCCACCCATCCACGGGGAGATCAAGACATTCAACAGGTAACACCAGCTTCGCCCAGCTGCCACACGCACAAGACCAGTGTACTGAACCTACACCCTAACCTGGGGAAAAATTTAGTCTAAGGGGTGAGTGACTAACTCAGTAGGGAAGCTTATACTAAATGCAATGCATGTTAAAATCGTTTTCTTCCTCTTTTGAAAACCATTTTATGCTTCTCATTTACCGTACATAAATTTTTAACATTCAAAAACTCTTTATCATTTTATAAATCCGGCTCATGGCCCTCAATGTGGCTTTATTAAAACTCACTGTATACATAGATATTTATAATCGCAAAGTATGCCAACATCATTTTCCATATAAAAACGTCAGCAGTGAAATGGATGGTCACTCATGGATCCATCCGCCACTCATCATCAAAAGGTGGTAAGATCTCTCGGATGTGCCGACGGGCCATAACCACCGTCAATACAATCCGAAGAACTAGTGCATTACTCGAGTTGCCCACGAACTAGTCGGCGACGACACAACTCGCGCAACCACCTTGTACAGTCACTGACAGGTGGCTATATGTCAATAGCAACACCTCATGAGGCAAGAAAAATACCAATAATGACGATCCGTAGATCAAGAATGTCACTCGAGTTGTCGGCGAACCAATTAGAGATGACACAACTCGTATAATCGTAGTAACAGATGGGGTTACTCCACAATAGACCCCTTCTCACTAGAACCTCGGTGTCCCAAATTGACGAGGGTTGCCGACTAGCAAGCTCAAGTCGTCCAGTCAACCCACCAAATGGAACAGTACTGTGATAGGCTAATCTTTGTGACTGACAATCGTGTGACAATACCCTGGCCACATTTAGAGGCTTGCAACCCAAAGAGGCATCATCACCCTCCCATCCAAATTTTCCACTTTCAGGACTTGCAACCTGAGCACACATCACCAATGCCTCATCCTATTTTCTTTCACTTCCAAGACTTGCAGCCTGTGGACATGTTATGAATGTCCCATTGTATTCCACACATAACGACTAATCTTCATGCAGTAGAAGATTGCACGGGGATAGCCTCGCGATGCTTTAGCACTAGAGTGGCTAAAGCATCAAGAGGATTCATTCTCCCAATGTACGTAACCGATGTCAAACCTTCTCGCACTCGAAGGTTGACGGGATAGCCTCGTGATGCTTTAGCGCTAGAGTGCCTAAAGCATCACGAGGATTCATTCCCAAACATAAGCACAGAAAGCACATCACCAATATATATGTAATTATCAACAGTAAACCATGTATGGAATGTAAACGTGAGAAAACATACTAATAAAAAAAACTGACGTGTTGTCGAACAGTCCCCGTCGGGATTTTAGGTGTGGTAGTCCACAAAATAATATTTTGAAAACCATGATGCAATTGTAGTGCAAAAAGTATAAATATCTCTATCTCAATGGCGAACACGACATGCTTACAGATAATCCCACTCCACGCGCTGTCGTAAGCGAAAGGTCGAAGCATCTGACACCTCCATAACCTACAACATGGTCGGTGTCAACATCCCATCATACATAATAGGGATAACAGACAAGTCTTAATCAAGAGTAAAGTTCAGACAGTTTCTAGAGACAACCACGAGTCCTAAATCGGGAACCAAAACTAGAAATCCTTACAGTATCCCCAAACTTATCACTCAGCAACCTAAACAAGGCTTTAATAAATCTATCAGTTCACTAGACATAACCATACTACCTTAAATAGTTTCTATCAAGGAGTTAAATGAAGTAAACAATAAATCCCACTCCAACGGGTTATAAATCTATAACTCAACAATGTCCCAAAAGCCAGAACAAAATTAGAAACCAACTTAATCCAGGGCAATGAACAGAACATTACCCGTGTGCTAAACCAATTTCATACTCCACAAGCTATCAAATTTAACAAAACTTTATCTAACCAACAATTAAATCTTCTAAAATCCCACTCTGTAAATAGCAACTGAAAAAAAAATTCCAAAAATCGAAAAAAAACCCAATGAACATAGTTAATTTCAGTAGAGCATCAATTCCTCACAGTTTATCTCAGGTAGAAGCAAAATGAAAAACATAACTTAATCGGCAGAACACCCTTATCAGCTATATCCATAAGAGCAATGCACAAAAATAGAAATTAATACACAAAATCCCTAATTTTTCAGAGCAAGACAGAGATCGGCCGAGAGACACACACCTCAAAATCGCAAAATTTGTCAAAACAACAAAAGAATCAAAGCTGAAAATCAATTCGTAACAACAACCGTAGCAAACCCTTACCGAAGACAAAAACCTAATCGGACGTGGGAAATCTTCGCCAAAACTTAACAAAACAGAAGGGATGAAATTTCAATTCACGACATCACCCACCGAAAATATAACAGAACCGGAAAAAGGCAGAAGCTCAGCCTCGTTCGTTCACAGATCGGCCGAAGGAACGCTAGACTGCAAGAAACCTCTTATGATGGAGCTTTTCACTACTTACGTGGAGTCCATTCCACTATCTACGTGGCACTCATGTCACTGCTTATGTGGAAATAGTTAGGGAAGACAAAAGAGGATAAGAAGGAGTTAGGGCCAGCAGAGAATGGAGTCGATGGATGAAACTGCTTCTTAGTCTTTCAATTTAGTTTTTTGTTTTCTCTGTAATTTTCTTCTTCTTCTTCCTGCAATCTTCTTCTTTCTTTTTCTATAAATTTCCCTTTTCTGGTTAATACTGAGTACAACCATAACAAATGGTATCAGAACTGTACGATCCTGCCATGACTGAGACACAAGCTAAAGCTGATGAGGAAGCAATTCAGAAAATTGATGATAAATTGAAGGGAATTGATTCTTCGTTTTCTACCGTTTTCTCGCGTTTAAAAAATTTTGAGAAATTGCTCCAACAAATAGCTGCTCGCCAAGATCGATTGGAAGGAATTTTTCACAGATTGGTTCAAGATTCTAATTCTAGACATGATGCTATTATGGCTTCATTAAATCGGCTACGTCCAACTCAATCGGATGATCAGAAGGTGGTTCTTCCAAACGATGCTATTGAAGACACAATGAAAATTGAATTTCCAGCAGTTATTGAGGAACATACCAGAGATGAGGATGTGAAGCTTGAAAAGTTGATGAGCTACGAACCGATGTAGAAGTCAAAGATGAGGTAAGAGGCAAGGATGAGTTAATAGCTGGAAACCTGAATCAAATTTCAGGTGAGGTCCAAAATTCTTATTCCCATACCTTTGATGATTCTTACTATGTCATGGATAGAACCTCTAGTTGGATTTTAATTCATAAACTAGTGGTAAAGAATTTAGAAGTTGAAAACAAACCAATTTTCTGGGAAACGAATGTGATAGAGCATGTTGAACTGAATTTCTTTCATGATGAAGTCTTTAAAGCTATTTCAAATAGAAGTTGGAGCTGTCATCTTGCTGTGGATATTATAAACATTAGAGCTATCTCGACTATACAATGCAATGGTAAGCCCTCTGCACTCTTGTCGTTAATTCATTACACTTTTATATTTGATCATGGTTGAATATTGTTGAACACAATGGCTAGTAAAGGAAAATTATCAACAGAGGGGTGTTATTTTGTGAAAGAAGATTTAGATGAAGAGGAATTTGAGTTTTCTGTCAGAGATTTTGTGTGGGAAAAATTAAGACCCATCCATGGTGGCAAGGACAGAATTTTGATTCTTTAGATGCAACAGACCTTGGAGTTAAAACCAAAAAAAAAATGGTTATAAAGCAATATTTTGAACCACTACTAGAAGAATATAGTTTTTTGGACTTTACCACAACAATGTTGTTGAAGGGCTTCCACATTACTGACAGTAACAGTTTTACAATCTGATCGAACTTGTAACTGTCCACTGTCATAGGGGTTCAGTCATTCATGAAATTTTGGATCCAGGGGGTATTTGTATTCAATGCACACTTATTTGGATCATGAGAATATTGCAATGCGAGACCTTCCTTAGACTCCAAGAGAGATTCTACTCAGATTATTGCAAATTTACAGTGGCAAACTTTGTGTTGCTGTCATTTGGCTATTTGGTTAGTACAAGTGGGACAAGATCTACAAATTCATTGATTGATAGTAGTATACATGTTCTGCAAATACTCGTTTATTATAAATATGTTGCGGAGTAGGAAACAAAAATGAAAAGAAAAGATGAATTCGCTACAAGAGATTCTATTTTGCAAGGAAATATGACTTATCGGAGATTCCATACTCCAAGTCTTTGGAAAACTCATCTCATATTGTATTTGATTAACTGTGTTTCATCCTGTATATTTCCAACTATTGTGTTTGCCATTTTCTTTTGGTTAAATGCCCTCTGACGGGAATAGAAGTCATCAGGAGCTGAACCAATTAGGATGATGTTTGGACCCATCTTTTTGTGGTTTGCATCTAGATCTCACTTGTATTTTGTGGGTAGCTATGTGGTTTTTTAAGAAGTAGCTATTGAGGCTCTTGTGGAGACAAATAATTTTCTCAGGCAGATTCCAGAACTGACTTGATATGTGAATATGCTGAATAAACTTCAGAACCATTACTAAGTGCTCATCTATATATCCTTGAGGACAAGGATATTGTGAGGGGAAGAACTCTTATGATGGAACTTTTCACTGCTTACGTAGAGTCCATTCCACTGTCTACATGGCACCCATGTCACTGCTTATGTGGAAATAGCTAGGGAAGACAAAATAGGATAAAAAGGAGTTAGGCCCAGCGGAGAAGGGAGTCGATGGATGAAATTGCTTCTTAGTCTTTTAGTTTAGTTTTTTGTTTTCTCTATAATTTTCTTCTTCTTCCTGCAATCTTCTTCTTTCTTTTTCTGTAAATTTCTCTTTTCTGGTTAATACTGAGTACAACCATAACAAAACCCTTCTCCCGTGAAATGTCACCGAACAGATTACACGAGCCCTTGCCTGAAATCGTTTGTCCCCACTGCTCAAATGCTTGGAATGTCGAGACTTGTCAGTCCCAGCTCGCGAGTTCTCCTCCTGCGATCCATCTCGCTTGGCACCTCCTTTGCAGTGGAAGAAGATGGAGTTCAGAAGAAGTGAAGCTTCTTCTGCACTCTTTCTATTAAAATTTTATTTTTTTTATTTTTATTTTTTTTATAAATTATAACTATATAATACACACACACACACGCACACACACATATATATACAATATATATATTAAAACCAAATAATGCATTTCATATTACCCCAATTAAATCTGATCTGTTTAAACGCCAACCAAGAATAACTACTTAGTCAAAGTAATTTACTAAAATTGTTTCCGAAAATAAATTCCCGCTCAAAAAAATCAAATTTGACCTTTTTGGAAAAACGTACATTTCGCCGCTGCGCGACAAAATGGATCAACTTTTCACCTTGACTGAAAATTTGCAAAAAATTTACACGTGACATTTTAAAATCATTTAAAAAATCTCAGATTTTACACAACTGTTTTAGCAATGTCAGACATTCTCCTTCTTTTATAAAGTCTAGGTCCTTTGATACATGAAAACACTCCTCTTTCGTCTCCTCCATGGAGCATCCAGTCAATTCATTAAACTCCTTCAGACTTAGCCTAATCTGCTGTCCAAACAGATAAGTCCTCAACTCAGTTGGTTGGTTACCACCTAGCTCCAGATTAGCGTAAAATAATTTGACCACCCTCTCACCCTCTCACAATAATACCTCCCCCCCAGCTAGCTTGCACAACCCAGCCAATCTAATATGGTTGAACATTTCCTCTATTCCAACGTCTGCGAATGCATTGAACTCTACCTTCCTAGATATAAGTACAGAACGACGTATGATGTCAATGTCATACCTTTCATCGAACGACGTTGTGCTGAACACCACTACTGGTTGTTGTTCCTATGCAGACAGGTGGGGATGGGTAGAATCACCCCATGATCCACCTTCGGCCTCGAAGGGAGCCGCTTTGCTCTTAGTCATAACTTGTCCGGCCTTCGACATCATTTTCTGCTTCTACAAATGTGAGTAGAGATTTCAGAAAGCAAAATTGTTCGGAGGAAGTTGAAATGTCTCTAGGCAATAGCTAGTGCTCAGTGGATGTCCCTCTCGATCATACAGAGTTGAACTATCACGACCCGGAGGCGGGCCAAACAGAATCGTCGGGTCAGGCAACCCAATTCTTGGAGAGAACCAGATTACCCAGCCCAAGACGTAAAGTTTTTTATGCAGAAGACTTAACAAGATTAATACCAAGCCCAAACTCAATTACCTGGGTTGGGGTCCACAGAGTGATCAAATACAGACATGATAGCATAATAAAGTAAAATATTGTGTAGGAATTAAATCGAACAACACCAAAACTAAAATTCCAACATACCCGAAACGGAAGGGTTGAATCGTCGAACCTCCACCCATCCATGGGGAGATCGAGACGCCTAGCAGGAAACTCCAGCTCTGCCCAGCAGCCACACACACAACCCGTGTATAAAAACTACACCCTAACCTGGGGAAAAATATAGTCAAAGGGTGATAAAGTCCAAAACTCTAGATGTCTACAATCTGAAAATTGGCAATTAGTTAGATGACAATTCCGACCACCAAAATTAAAACAGAGATAGCTCCACTTGTATATAGACTTAGAAGCTCAAATCTATAGGACAAATAGCTGGTAACCCAAATAACAACGTGTCCAAAATTCAACTTAAAAGGTTATGCACAAACGAAGATACATTTAGAGAAAGTGGGACCTTGAATCTGGGGTTTCCAAAATAGAATACGGATACCAAATTAAAACAATTGTAACTCTGCGTGCGTATAGAATTAGGGGCCTAAATTTACCGAGTCAATTATTAGAAGATCAATGAATAACGTTTCCAAAAATCAACTTCAAATTCTCTACAATAACAGAGTTATGCTTCAAGGAATCTTACCATCGGATTAGGATTTCCATAGATTATGGGGATCAATACAAAAACCGACGATAACTTCAATTGCATAAATTCAATTACTTACAAAATTGCAGGTCCAGTAAATGACAACCATGAAAATATCTCTACCAAATCTTAGCTTCAAAGGTCGCGCATAAATGGAGTTATACGTGATGCAAGTCGGACTTCAAATCTGGAATCACAATTAATAGATTTGCGGTAAAATTTCCTCCCTTATTTAGCTCCAACAAATGATGTCCAATCCAAACAAAAGCTATACCAATTCAACACAAACTGATTGCAATCTCTAGAGGATCAATAACCAATAATACCTTTCATGTAACAGCACCACGAACAGAATAGAAAAACCGGATAGGTCTGCTAACCCTTCAACACAAGGGGGCAACTGATTCGGCTACTTCAAGGAAGCAACACTCCTTACCGGGTTTGCTAAGGTCTTCTACCTCCACACCCACGCACAACTTCCCTAAGAGACTACTGGAAGAGGTAGCATTAATCTTTATCCTCAAGACCTAGTAAGAACGAGAAGAGAGATCGAGCAAGGCAGGAGAATTGAGAGGCTTCCACACCCATGAGAGAGAACACAAGAGCAAGGCTCAAACTTGATAATTTAGGGTTTTCAAAAGAGCTTCCAAGGTTCCTTTAGAGTGCCCTAAATATCACTCTAAGGTTACAACAAAAAAAATTACAACTTTGCCCTTGAAACATCAGAATTTGGGCATGAGGGCTCAGTTACATGCAAGCCGAGCACCTCCAATCTTACAATCACAAACGATTTCACATTCTCAAAATATAACTTCTAACCAGTCATCCAATAACCAAAACATCTAAAACCATAAGTTTAATGTGAAAACTTCAATAAATTGCTTTTAAACAACCTAGTTATCTTCAACCAACGAGAGCTCCTCCAAGCTGGGATAATATGGGTCAAGTCAATTAGGGTTTACATGGCTGCATGTGAGGGCGTGGTACGAAACTTCCTTGTTTTCATGTGTTGGCTTCTCCGTAAGTCCCATTATTCCCTGCAAAATAAGAATTCTTTAGATAAACAACGAGCTTCTTTGCTCGAGGTTGGGTAATCAGTCCTTGGGGCACATCATGCTTCCCGGGTAATTGAGGATTTGACCTCAAATCCTAGAAGTCCACCACCCTTTGCCACCTTTTATGAAAGCTTCTCCAATAACCCCTTCCATCCTTGTTTAGAAGCTTGAGTATGAATTCAATTCCCTTTTGTAACTGTATTTAGTTTCCACCAACCAAATAAAGCAACACGAACTCATAATTGCACTAGACAGAAGCTAGGACTCGACAGCAGTTAGTGTGATTTTAACAGAAATAAAAATGGGCTAATTCATTGAATTTAGACTTGATTTTTTGATAGTCCATCATCATATAAGTTCAAAACAGATCCTCAAAATTTCAAGGTTAAACTGCAAGGGAATAAAAAGTTATGAAAGAAACAATGAAACCTATTTGGCTTGGCAAGGTTGAATTCTCGAAAAGGCAGTTTTTCGAATGAACTTGTAATATCCATATCTTGGGCAATTTACTGATTTTTTGCATGAACTTTGGACAACACAAACATTTATGAGTGAAGAAAGTTTGCACCAAAAATCACTGTCCAATTCGTTGAAATGATTGAGTTATGCATGAAGAGTAACAAGCTGGTCCACCTATCCACAATCCCGAAAACATCTTTAAGCATGTGAGGACCCGAGAACTATTCTTTCGTAGGTTCACCCAAATATTGTCCACTTGGATCAAATGGATAAAGTGACTCATGGTGCAAACAAATGGAAAACATTTGTTTGCACCGTGAGTCACTTCATTCATATAGGACTTTCCATACGTTTTGCCGAAGATGGAAGAACAATGGTGAATTTTCACAAGACAACATCCGGATTTAGTAGTGGTAGCAACATTGAATCAACATAATCTTCAACCTTAGAATTTCTTTCCTCAACTCCAATATTAAAACCTTCTTTCCAAAACTCAAAATCAGCACTAACAACAAAGGAATCTCCCATCCAGTCAATTTTAAAGAACCAAGTAACCAAATCATTTAGTGGTGCATACCTTGAGCGCCTAGTTTTGGCTAGTTTGCTTGTTTCTCCACTATCGTAGACTAGCAAATAAAGACTTGATTGAGGTAAGGCCCCTAAGCCCCAATCTTCATCCATATGCATATAAACATAGTTGATAGACCTCCTTTCATTTGTGAGCGAAGAAAATACTTTGTCCATGCCCCAAAAAAAATCATAACAAGTTAGCTCCCTTTGATTTTTCTCTTCTCGGTATTCAATAGTGAGAGGTCTTTCTATTGTCAAGAAAAAAATTCCTCTTGACCAAGGGTTAAATGCTTAAAATCATTGTTTCCTTCAAAGGTTGCTGCAAAGAACTCATCTCTATGCTCCACTATGCTTGCTTCTTCCATTTTACATAAGGCATTTCGGTTAGGCAAAGTGGAGGGTTGTTTATCTTCTAAGAGTGTTACTCCAAGGTCGTGAGTGTTTCCCCTTGAGGAGGAGCTTCTTCCTCATCCACCTTTAATTTTGGTAGCCCCTCATCAATATAACTCCCTTCAATACAAGATGAAACACTCAAAGACTCGTTAGAAATACATGGAATAAGCAACGCTTGGAAACCGGTATTAACTTCATCAAGCTCGGTTTCATCTTTAACAACTTCCTCCCATGGGCTTGGTGTTTTAAGAATCTTACAACGTTGATCCTGCATCTCTATCTTATGTTCCTTCTCAGCCCCATCAGTTGTGGCAAAAAAACTAACTCCATTTTCTACATGATCATCTTAAAGGACTTGATCTTTCAAAAAATCTTCTATATCCCCTTGAGTCTCCATCACGAGTAGTGGACCTTTGGGAGCATAAACAAGCTCTACTTCCAAGTTTTCTTCTTCATTAGTGGTTGTCATGGAGTCAACTTGGCTTCTCTCATCAACCAAGCATTCCTTTATTATAGTACTCTTTTGATTCAGGTATTTTGAAGCATAGTGCCCAATTTCAAGGCATTTGGAGCAATTGATGTGTTTAGCCCTTAGCCGAGAGGTGTCAAATCTTTTTCTCATCAATTTTTTCATCATCTTCCAAGAAATAATTTCATCCTCCCCATCAAGTAGTCATTGAGCTTTTAAATTATTCCACCAAGATTTTGCATGACCCACAAATTTCGAGGAGGCTAGTCTCACTTTAGCTTTATCCGAGAATTCGTGACAATCAAATACGCTCTCGACTTTTTCCAACCAAACCACACAATCTATATCATTACTGAACCCTATAAATGGAGGGATAGGTAATTTCACAAGCTTCATATGCCATGAGATCTTCTTCTCAAATTCGGAAGCTCTTCCATATCGGTTTCTCCCTCACCCTTATCATACAAGTTTTTATTTTGGTCCCTTGACTCGATGGATGTGTTGAATTTTTCCCTTGATTTAGGAGTCCTAGGGTCCCTCACATGCCCATTAGAATGTTTTTCTTGACTTTATTGTAATTTTAAAAACATGTCCTTCATTTCATCAATTTGTTGTTGAAAATTTTTCTCGAATCTACTAGGTTCCCTCTCGGGAGGGGGTGAACTTGTACTTAGCATAACTGCTTTACTTTGGTGGTAGTTCACACCACTTCTTGTACTCATTATAGGAACTTAATAGAATCACAATGCACTAGCAAAAGCAAGAGCTAGGCTTTGATGCCAAATGATAGAGTCCAAAACTCTAGATGTCTACAATCTGAAAATTGGCAATCGGCTAGATGACAATTCCGACCACCAAAATTAGAACAGAGATAGCTCCACTTGTATATAGACTTAGAAGCTCAAATTTATAGGACAAATAGCTGGTAACCCAAATAACAACGTATCCAAAATTCAGCTTAAAATGTGACGCACAAACGAAGATACATTTAGAGAAAGTCAGACCTCAAATCTGGGGTTTCCAAAACATAATCCGGATACCAAAATTAAAACAATCATAACTCCGTGTGCATATAGAATTAGGGGCCCAAATTTATAGAGTCAAATAATAGAAGATCAATGAATAACGTGTCCAAAAATTAGCTTCAAATTCTCTACAATAACAGAGTTATGCTTCAAGGAATCTCACCCTCGGATTAGGGTTTCCATAAACAGATTCTGGGGATCAATACAAAAAACAACGATAACTTCAATTGCATAAATTCAATTACTCACAAAATTACAGGTCCAGTAAATGACAACCACGATAATATCTCTACCAAATCTTAGCTTCAAAGGTCTCGCATAAACGAAGTTATGCGTGATGCAAGTTGGACTTCAAATCTGGAATCGCAATTAACAGATTTGTGGTAAAATTTCCTCCCTTATTTAGCTCCAACGAACAATATCCAATCCAAACAAAAGCTATACCAATTCAACACAAACTGATTGCAATCTCTAGAGGATCAATAACCAATAATACCTTTCATGCAACAACACCAAGAATAGAATAGAAAAACCGGATAGGTCTGCTAACCCTCTAAGACAAGGGGGCAACTGATTCGGCTACTTCAAGGAAGCAACACTCCTAACCGGGTTTGCTAAGGTCTACTACCTCCACAACCCACGCACAACTTCCCTAGGAGGCTGCTGGAAGAGGTAGTTTTAATCTTTCTCCTCAAGACCTAGCAAGAACGAGAAGAGAAAGCAAGAGAGGAGAACTAAGAGGCTTCTACACCCGCGAGAGAGAACACAAGAGCAAGGCTCAAACTTGATAATTTAGGATTTTCAAAAGTGCTTCCAAGGTTCCCTTAGAGTGCCCTAATTATCACTCTAAGGTTACAACAAAAGAAATTCCAACTTTGCCCTTGAAACATCAAAATTTGGGCATGAAAGCTCGATTTACATGCAAACCGAGCATCTCCAATCTAACAATCACAAACCATTTAACATTCTCAAAATATAACTCCTAACCAGTCATCCAATAACCAAAACATCTAAAACCATAAGTTTAATGAGAAAACTTCAATAAATTACTTTTAAACAACCTTGTTATCTTCAATCAACGTGAGCTCCTCCAAGCTAGGATAATATGGGTCAAGCCGATTAGGGTTTACATGGCTTCATGTGAGAGTGTGGTACGGAACTTCCTTGTTTTCATGCATTGGCTTCTCCGTAAGTCCCTTTAAGCTATTATTCCCTGCAAAATAAGAATTCGTTAGATAAGCAACGAGCCTCTTTGCTCGAGGTCGGGTAATCGGTCCTTGGGGCACATCAAAGGGGTGAGTGACTAACTCAGTAGGGAAATCTATACTAAATGCAATGCATATTAAAACTGTTTTCTTTATCATTTGAAAACCATTTCATGCTTCTCTTTTTACCGTACATGGATTTTAAACATTAAAAACCTCTTTATCATATTATAAATCCAGCCCATAGCCTTCAATGTGGCTTTATTAAAATCCGTTGTATACATAGACAACTATAATCGCAAAATACACCAACATCGTTTTTCGTATGAAAACATCATCAATGAAAATGGATGATCACACAAGGACTCATCATCAAATGATGGTATGATCTCTCAGATGTGCTGACGGGCCGTAACCACCGTCGATACGATCTGAAGATCCAGCGCATTACCAAAGTTGCCGGCAGACCAATCAACCACAACACAACTCTTGTAACCGCCCAGCACAAGTTGGAGAAAGGTGGCTATCTACCAATAGCAACACCTCATGAGGCAGGAAAGAATACCAATTACGGCAATCTGATGATCCAGCACATCACCTGAGTTATCGGCCAGAACTCGTCGACCACATAACTCGTGTAACCGCCCAGATGTGCCGACGGGCCTTAGCCACTACTAATACGATCCGAAGGTCTAGTACATTACCCGAGTTGTGGCAAGAACTCCGCGTCGATCCAACTCGTATAACCGTAGTAACGGATGAGGTTATCCCACAATAGACCCCTTCTCACTAGAACTTTGGTATCCCAAATTGATGAGGGTTGCCGATGAGTAAGCTCAAGTCGTCCAGCCAACCAGCCAAATGCAACGATACTGTGGTAGGCAATCATCGTGATTGACAACGCTGCCAACTCCATGTGACAATACCCTGGCTAGGTTTAGGGGCTTGCAACCCAAGGAGGCGTCATCACCCTCTCATCCAAATTTACAACTTTCGGAGTTTCAACCTGAAGACATGTCACCAATGCTCCACCTATATTTTTTTTCCACTTTCAGGAATTTCAACCTGAGGACATTTCATAAATGCCCCATCGTATTTCGCACGTAACGACCAATCTTCATGCAATAGAAGATTGCACGGGGATAGCCTCGTGATGCTTTAGCGCTCGAGTGTTTAAAGCATCAAGAGGATTCATCCTCCTGATGTACATATTAAACCTTCACGCAGTAGAAGATTTCAGGGATAGCCTCGTGATGCTTTAGCGCTAGAGTGCCTAAAGCATCAAGATGATTCATCTTCCAATGTACGTAACAAATGCCAAACCTTCTCGCAGTCGAAGGTTGACGGGATAGCCTCATGATGCTTTAGCGTTAGAGTGCCTAAAGCATCAAGAGGATCCATCCCCCAAACAAGTGCACAAAATCACATCATCAATACAGATATATGCAAATATTAGCAATACCATGTACAGACTGTAAACGTGAGAAAACATATTAATAATAAAAACTGACATGCTGTCAAACAATCACCATCGGGTTTTCAGGTGTGGTAGCCCACAAAATATTAGTTTTGAAAACCATGATGCAAATGCAGTGCAAAAAGTACAAAATTCCCTACCTCGATGGCGACCACGACATGCTTATCGACAAACCCGCTCCACGCGCTATCGTAAGCGAAAAGTCAAATTGTTAGACACCTCCAGAACCTACAACAAGGCCGATGTCAACATCCCATCAATCATAACAGGGATAATAGCCAAGTCTCAATTAAAGACTAAAATCCAAGACGGTTCCTAAGGACAACCACGAGTCCCAACCCAGAAATCGAAACTAGACATAACAATACCACCCTAAACATAGAGTGCTCGCCTAAACAATTAAAAATAGGCAGAAATATAAGAGAACAGAAATCCAATCAACAAAATATAAGTCCATCTTAAATCACCTTCAGACAGTTACCAAAATGAAGGAGGAATCCATGTAACCAATTCTTCAACAGCATCTACTACACGGTAACCAGACCAAAGAACAACAATCCAATCTAACTGAGTCTGGTGAATCTAAGATGCCAAACAAAACAAAACTAAACCCAATGTACATAACTCAATCATCGAGGCAACATTTTCAACAAATTTCATCAACGATGCCCAACAAAATAGAAATCTTGCAAAGAGAATAACCTAAACAAAATTAAATCGAAGACTGGTTTCAAACCCACAAAGTTGCAGAACAATATCTCTCACAACGTCTCTCTAACAGAAAACTAAACAACCAATTTGAGTCTATCATCCAAAATAATTTCCATCAATCTATCTCCCTCATCATGGTTAAAAATCTATAACCCAACAGTGTCCCAAAGGCCAAAACCAAAAATCAAAAACCCAAATTAATCAGGTGATGTGCCCCAAGGCCCTATCACACGGAGTCGAGCCAAGAAGCTAATTGCTTTCCTAACTAGTTTCTATTTTGCACGGAATACCAAGATGTGGGATTCTTTGAACGATGTATCACAAGACGATAAAGAAGTTCCTTTTCATTTGATCGTTTTGGAAGGTACTCCACCAACCTAAGCCGGATTCCACATTTGCCATGAAGTGTGTCTTGTTTTGATTTAGTTGAATTAGTATTCTGAACAACAATTTTATTTGGTTTGTTTTTATTTTGTTTTGTTGTGAGATTTTAGAGAGGTGTGCAGTTTGCATGAAAACCGCACCCTCATGCCGAATTTTTGTCATTAAGGGCATTTTGGTCTTTCGACCTATTTTGTAATTCTTAGGTTAAATTCCCTCCCTTCGAAGATTGGAGGGTAGTTTTGAATTGAAGACAATTTTAGTGTTTTGGTAAACACCTAGTCGCGGCCTCCCCTCCCCCTAGAGGCGATTTCATCCATTCCCCAAGCAAGGCTCCTCTTGAAGCTTCTCAACCTTGCATCCTTGGGATATTGTTTCTTCCAATCCTTATCTTTCAAGGTAAGATTGTGGTGTGGAGACAAGAGAACTTTCCAACCTTGGAGAGTGTTGGTTTTCGGCCAACCCCAAAGTCGCCCCTCTCACTAGGAGGTCTGCGGACTCCATTGTATTTCCTCTTGATTTTTGTGGCTCTTTTATGTTCTTTTCTTGCTGCTTGGAAAACCTATGTTCAGGTGATTAAATGATTGTTATGTGTTGAAGAAGCCTTTTGAAGATTATTGATTGTTGAAGGTTATTTTCGGATTATTGTTGAGGTGTTGTTATCGCTGATTGTAGTATCTGTTTGAGACTCCTACGACGTTCGTCTCTCTTTGATGTCTTCTAGTGATTTGTTCAAGATTACGTCAGTGAGCTACCCTCCAAAAATGAGCTTCATTTGGTGTATGTAGCTCAAGATATTCCGTTTTGAATCTGCGCTGGTAAATCTGTCCTGCTGGAAACAGATTTCAGGTTGTTATTGAAATTGATAGATCTCCTAAACCAGAGTGCTTTTCGGGCTGGATTTTTGATACAACTTTCCTGAGTATATTAAGTTTATGTTCTCCAAAATACAGCTCTAGTTAACATACATATTTGGAGCTTGATTTATTTTAGTGCTGCTGGTTCGAGTATTGATAATTCTCTGGAACAGATTTCTCTAAGGCTCTCCATTTGTTTCTTGGAGCCTATCATGAGGGCAGTTAACAAAACATTAGTTGTAACTTAACCTATCCAACCTAAACCAAAACTAAACACATCCCTCGGCTTCATTGCATCAAAACTGGGATCAATTTTGGACATCAAAACAGGTACCCAATTTGGACATCCCCTCGGGAGTTCTACCAAACTCAACATCTTAACAGAATTATCCCCAACTACATAAACCATAGCATAACTACCTGGGAATTAATGGCAGTAAGTGAAATGAAGATTGGAATCCATTAAACAAAAACCCTAGCAATTTTAGAGACCCATCATTTCAGACAAACACAACCGGGTTTTCAAAAAAATCACTCACCGAAATCAAAATTGTCACTGGTCATGCCCGCAAGTGTCCCTTATTGACTCAAGAATTCGACATTTTCCATCAAAAAGAACCAAAACCCAGAAGCCCTAAATTTCCCAATTCTGCCGAGAGACCGAGCTGAAAACACAGGGCATTTCAAAAAAAAAAAAATGGAACGAACACGAAAATTTCTTAATCCAGGGTACGGTATCCTCACCTTGACTGAAGAAAATGGCGGAAGATGACTCGAGCAGAGAAGCCCTATGTTACGATAGAAGTGTTAATCCTTAACAGCTTCATTGGAAAGGAAGGTATAAACGGGATATTAGACGTCGACGCTAGCTGTCAAGAGAATTAACTGGGAATTTAACTACTGCTGTTAACTAAAGGAGTCTACAGCAAAAGCTATAAATAGAACAAGAGAAGAGAAAGAGAGTAGTTGTTGAGCTGAACAGTTGTTTCTTTTGTTAGTTTCTCTTCGTTTTCCTTATAAACTTTGTAATAAACTGCCTATTAGGGCTTGAATGATAGAAAGTCTTCTTCTCCATTTCTTGATAATTCCTTAATCATAACAAGTCATGGCATTGAGTTGACGAATGCTCCAACAACTTTTCAATCTTTGATGAACAACATTTTCAGGCCAAACTTACGAAAATTTGTCCTTGTTTTTTTTTATGATATCCTCATTTATAGTTCTTCGCCGAATGCTCACATTGTTCATCTTTCTACTATGTTACAGCTTCTCAGACAACATTGTCTATATGCCAAGCTGTCTAAATGTGATTTTGGGCAATCCAAAGTTACGTATTTGGGGCATGTCATTTCTTCTGAAGGCGTTGCAGCTGATTCGGAGAAGATTGAAGCAATGGTTAGTTGGCCGATTCCAACTTCAGTCAAATTATTGTGCGGCTTCTTGGGCTTAACCGGGTATTATCGCAAGTTCATCTGAAGATATGGTGCCATTGCTAAGCCATTAACAGATTTACTTAAGAAGAATGCTTTTGTATGGACTGATGCAGCAACCGAAGCTTTTCAAGTTCTCAAAATAGTCCTGTCCTCTGCTCCCATTTTAGCATTACCTGATTTTCGAAAATCCTTTACTATTGAAACTGATGCTTGTTACATGGTATGGGCACTATTTTGCTTCAAGATCAGAGGCCAATTGCCTTTCTTAGTAAACCATTTCATTCAAGGAATTTAGGCTTGTCCATTTATGAGAAAGAGTTGCTGGCGTTAGTCTTAGCTGTGCAGAAGTGGAGACACTATTTGGAAGGAGTTTGTCATTAAGACTGACCATCAGTCTTTGAAATTTCTGCTAGAGCAGAGAATTACCACTCCGCTCCAGCAAAAGTGGCCCAACAAGTTGCTTGGATTGCGATATAGCATTCAGTATAAGAAAGGCAAATCCAACATTGTTGCGGATGCTTTGTCCAGGAGGGATTTTTCTGACCTGTCTTGTAACCATATTATTACAATTCAACCACTTTGGATTCGAGAAGTGATCTCCAGTTATGAGAATGATAATTGGATTTCTTCTATTATTGACAAACTTATATTAGATGTTGAAGTTGCTCCTGGGTTTTCTTATAAAGATGGCATTTTGCGCTTCCAGAACAAAATAGTTTTGGGAGAGGCTAATTCCATCAGGCTGAAAGTTATACAGGCATTACACGATTCCAAGGAAGGAGGCCATTCAGGGATACAATTGGTGGCAGGGTATCTCCAAATTCATCAAACAGATGGTTTTGCAATGTGATACATGTCAGAGATGTAAATCTGAGCATGTATCTTACCCGGGTCTTCTATAACCATTGTCGCTTCCTAATCATCCATGGACTCATATTGGTATGGATTTTATAGAAGGATTGCCTTTATCAAATAATACTGATTGTATTCTGGTCGTTGTTGATCGATTTACTAAGTACGACCATTTTCTTGCTTTAAAGCATCCATTTTTAGCAGCAACCGTAGCTTCTATTTTCATGGACAATATTTTTAGACTTCATGGTTTGCCTCAACATATTGTTTCCGACCAAGATAGAGTTTTTACTTCTTCATTTTGGCAAGCTCTGATGAAAGCAGTAGGTTCGGAACTTCATTTATCTAATGCCTACCATCCTGAATCCAACGGGCAGACTGAAAGATTAAATCAATGTGTTGAAATGTATTTGAGACGTATGACATATTCTCAACCCAAGAAATGGAGACAATGTTTGCCTTTGGCCGAATGGTGGTATAATACCACTTACCATTTTCCTATAAAGATGTCGCCGTTTCAAGCTCTATATGGGTCCACTCCGCCGCAACTCTCTTTAGGTCCATATCAGCAGACTAATGTGGAAGCAGTGGATATGGTGTTGCGTGATCGATTTCATATGGACAGGTTGCTTAAACAAACTTTAACTCAGGTGCAAGCTTGGATGAAGTTATATGCTGATAAAAATCATTCTGAACGGTGTTTTACTGTTGGTGATATGGTTTTTCTCCAATTACAACCGTATCGACAATTGTCGGTACAACAGAGTATGTCTTAGAAGCTTGCGCCAAAGTATTTTCGTCCTTTCAAAATACTGGAGAAATTGGGCTCGGTTGCTTCTAAACTAGAGTTGCCAGTTAATGCTCGGATACACCCAGTGTTTCACGTTTCTCTTCTGAAAAAACAGATTGGACAGAATGAGCATTCCCAGTTTGGTTTACCAGCTGAATACATGGACAATTTGGTTCGTCATCCTCTTTATTTGCTTCAGACGAGAGTGGTCAAAAGAGGCAATTTCCCTATCACTCAGTGGTTGATTCAATGGCAAGATGAATCTGCTATGGATGCTATATGGGTAGACGCTGAAGAGATTTCAGCAAAGCTTTTGTCTTTCAAACCTTGGGGACAAGGTTCTTTTAAGGGGAGTGCCTGTTACGATGGAAGTGTTAATCCTCAACAGCTTCATTGGAAGGGAAGGCGTAAACGGGATATTAGACGTCGACGCCAGCTGTCAAGAGAATTAACTGGGAATTTAACTGCTGCTATTAACTGAAGGAGTCTACAGCAAAAGCTATAAATAGAACAAGAGAAGAGAAAGAGAGTAGTTGTTGAGCTGAACAGTTGTTTCTTTTGTTAGTTTCTCTTCGTTTTCCTTGTAAACTTTATGACAAACTGCCGATTACGGCTTGAATGATAGAAAGTCTTCTTCTCCATTGCTTGATAATTCCTGAATCATAACACCCTAGCTCTCCCGAGTTCTCGCCCTCTTAGACGGACGACGCACACACAACCGCAGCTCCTGCCGACTGGAAACGACTACTCACCTCGGCCCGTCATTCCCCGCGACGCTCCTGAACGGCCAAAGTTTTTCTGTCATCTTCGAAGTCCTCGCGAAGGCTTCTCCTCAGCCGAAGAGGGGTGCTGGGTCAAGTTCCTTCCCGAAGAAGCTAAAAGCTTCTTTAAAATTTTTACTTCCCTTAAGAAAAATTTTTAAATCATTTAATAAAAATAAAATAATAATTATAAATTAGATATATATATAACCTTGATTTAAATAACCAGATTAAGATTTCGATTTAGAATTGGACTTAAATCCTGACTCATTTAGAACATGAATAGAATACATTCCTTTAGTCAATAATTTGCTAAAACATGTCTTTTGTAATGACTTGAATTTCTTAACCGTTTTAAAAACTCATTAACTTTACTAACATGACAAATTAAAATCGTTTCCAAAGAAAATAGGTTATCAGAGTGCATCAAAATCTGATCGTTAATAAAACTCATTCTTCTATCGTTCATTAGAGATTAGAAAACTATTTCTTTAAAGAGTTATTCATAAAAATTTGCGGAAGCATCATTAAACGAGAAAATCTACCTTTACTAAATAACAAAGATCTGTGATTAATAGTTATCAGAAAACGTCATTTAAAACATAATTTAAGTCCAAGGTTTTGAGTTTCCAAATAAAACTTACACAATATTCTGAATATCCAAGTAAAGGCAATAAAAGGAAAATGTAACGTTCGTGAAAGATAACCATTCAACATTAGCTCTTATTGATTTTCCTTTTCTTTCATTTCTCCGTGTCGTACTACTACTCCGTTGGCGTCTTTATCGGACCACCGGAATGACCTCTTCCTTAACTTCTAGCATAATCCCCTCATTACCTACACCACAAGTAAGGGCGTGAGCTCATGCCCAGTAAGGAGATGAAGGAAAGCAATTTATGCATTTCTCTCTTTAGTTCTTCTTGGAATGGGAGCCACCCAAACCAAACTCTTTCATTACGTTCGTTTTCTTTGTTCGTTTTTAACTCGTACATCGAGCTAGAGATTGGGGGTTGTCTTTTAAGATGGCCTAGTTTGTCAGCTTCTAACCTCCTGTGTGCATACTAGTCCCTTTCCCGACTCGGTGAAGGTGTATCCTAGCAGCTAGGTTAGATCCGGACTACCCATTTACCCCAACTCCCTATTCGTTCCCTTTTTCAGGCATATCCCGCCTTTTGGGTTCTTTCTCTTTCCGGCGTATCCCGCCTTCAGAGTTCTTTCTCCTTCCGGTGTATCCCGCCTTTGGAGTTCTTCCTCTTTCCCGTGTATTTCGCATTTAGAGTTTCTTCCCTTCCGGCGTATCCCGCTGTTAGGGTTTCTTCGGTGACGGACGTTTCCTGCTCGTCCCAAACATACTTTTTCTTAACATTTTCCTCACTCATACATGTGGATACCTCCCTCCGAAGGGCAACCCCTACTTGGTTTCTATTAACATGAAACATCCTAACAATAATAACACATATACATATATCGAAAGCAACAACAACATAGAGTAATTGAGTTTAATATCCAACTAGAGCTACAACATTATGTAAATCCAAAGAAACAGCGAATATAACACATTGAATTTACAACGGAAATAACATGGTTTTAATCTACTACATAGCAGAATACGTGAGTATTGAAACGTGTTTCTAGTCAACCATTCAGCAGAAAATACGTTCAACAATTCTTGCTTTATAACAATAGAAGAAACTAGCAACTAAACATGCTTTTACTAGATGATACGTAATAAGGAAATAACGACAATCAGTTAACGGAACGTGCTTTTTATTCAGTTATCGTATGACAGAAAATTTAGATGAACATACAGCGAACATAACGAACATACAACGAACATATAGCGATGAACATAATTAGCAATGAACATATAACTAGAGGTAGCAGTGAAATATACAAACATACGTTCAGCAGAAAATACGTGCATTAGCTCTCAGCAGAAAATACGTGCATTAGCTCTATCACTAGTCATCTGTTGACAGTAAGGAAAAAGACAGCAGTGAAACGGACATTTATACGTGCATTAGATTTCTCACTTTGACAGCATTTCTACGACAAAGGAACGGTTAAACATGCTATTGAAAAACAGCAGCAAAACAACACTTTTTATTACTATACCAGCGTTTTTCCATGTATAACGAACGATTAATAGGAAGCAGCAATAAATTAACACAAGACATGCTTCTATGTGTTTCTTGCTATGTATTTCTTGATGTCTTAACAGAAACGACAGTAAACTAAAACTAAACATGTTTGCATATGCTTCTCAATAACTGAAAGAAACAAAACTGCTATGTATACTTACCGCAGACAAAGGAATAACATTTGCAATAAACTGTATGCTTTAAAACACCACACTATAACCAAGTCATCTAAAGCAAAATAGGAAGCATTGAGCATTTATCTAACGTTATTACTTCTTCAATATCACTAGACATCTGTAATGAAACATAAAGTCTTTCTCTAGCATCATAACTTTTTCATGGAGTCATCTTTCTTTTAACAGCACAACTTCTAGAATCTGTAAAGAACTCACTCATACTTCTCTTTCATTTTAAAATCATCCCTCCGGTTTGTTGAAACTCAAACAACACTTTCCAACTTAAACAGAGGAAGCACACAACGTCTATCAAGGTAAGAGAAACATAAAATTTACAACATATAAAGAAAAACCAAGCAACTACAGAAATCATCTAAATCAGACAACAACACAACTCACACACACGACAATTACTTTGGTGTAGGGCCTCCAAATGGCCAGGACTACCCATTCCTTACCCTTGAAGTTGAATCACCCATATAGTAGCTCCTTGTCCAGCAGCTCCTTGTTCCAGCAGAGTTCCCCTTCAACAAAAACGAAGTAGAAGACGAAGAATGCAGGAGAAGAGTTTACAGTAGATGAAATAGAGAGGAGAACCTACCTAGGAGACAAAGCGTGCGTATAGGGAGGCTCCTTTGTGGGCTACTGCCAGGAGGAAACTCCTTTTTCTCGCCGAAAGTGCGAGCATTAACTCGCTAAACGTTGAGTTTTCTGACTTTTATTTCCTTAATTTTTGCAGATCTGCCGCGATTCAGACTGGTGCAGACACTGTGCTGTTGTCTGCATGCGGCGTCCGAATTGTCACAAAAATTGGACATATTCAAATCGGACGCTGCATCGAGTCATATGCCGTCGTCTGCAGTCGTCCGCAATACTCCAGATCTAAACAGATTCATTGTGGATGCATCCTACCTCGTCCGCGTCCATCGTCCGCAACGCCTTTGCATAGCAAGTTTAGGACGCCGTTTGGCGTCCCGAGTCGTCCCCACTTCTGGGAGACACTCCAGACATGTTGCGAATGACACGTCGCGTCTGCATCACCGTCTGCAGGCGTCCTAAAGTCCTTAAATCCATCATTTTTCGTGTTTTTCGTCTAAGTCTTGCTCGAATTAAACGCCTACGAAGGTATACGTCACAACTTAACGCCCATAGAACTATGTATTATATAAATATCAAACCCATTTTACTTCCAAAGTTTTGATTACATCGTTTATCTAGAAAACTTAGGATCGGGTTATTACATTTTCAAAAATAAATTTTCGCTTGGAAAAAATCAAATTTGACCGTTTGATGAAAAAACGCACACGTAGTCGCTAAGCGACAACGAGTCAACTCTGCTACATATGACAAAAAATTCGGGAAATATTAACACGTGTCGTTTAAAAAAATTATTTAAAAATCTAAGATTTTATATGAACTATTGAAGTTCACTGAACGTATGAGGGACATCCTTCGAGATAAGAAACGATGTCGTTTAACATTTAGAGACATCTCTTCAACATAAAACGGATGTCCCTTGACTAAAGACAGCCGTCTCTCAACTTAAACAGACGTCCCTCACCACATAGCAGACGTCCGTTATGGGTTGAACAACTTAGTCTTAAGTCGAGGGATATCCGTTGTAGGCTGAAAGATATAGTCTTACGTCGAGGGACGTCCGTTGTGGGACGAGGGACATGAGGGAGTTTTCAGCATTTAAAAAGGCGTGTGCCTTGCATGTGACCCCCTTCAACATAACGTTTTTGGAGTCCATCATGACTGTCCATTCCGATCGAGGGACGTTCGTCCCTCGATCCAACGACCATGAACCATCATCCGTAATCGCCTTTATAAAATGGTAAACTCTATCTTGGCCGTCTATTCCAATCGAGGGACGTCCGTCCCTCAATCTTACAGCCATGAACCATCGTCTGTGATCGCCTTTGGAAAATGGCAAACTCCATCCTGGCCGTCCATTCCTATTAAGGGACGTCTGTTCTTCTATCCAACGGGCAGGACGAACATCCCTTTATTCTTAGACGTCCTCGTTGTTTCGGGCCATCTATTGTTGCTGCCTTGGATGTCTTCGTTCGATGGTCCTTGACGTTAACGAAACTGCGCTGTTAACGTCAACTTCTTTTGACGGGAAATGTGACTGCAAGGTCGACTTCATTCTTTTTCCATAATTCAAGGCTTTAGTTGTCCGCGAATTTTCTTCAAGATTTGCGATGTTGCTGATTCCAAACTATAGAGTCTAATTTGTTAATTTCCCTAATAAATAAATAAGCTTAGTTTTCCTGATTAAAAAAAATTAACAAATCAACTATTATACTTTATGATCAATGATAAGTTAACTACTAATGTATTTTTGCTAACAACTTAACCACTTAATTATGAGAAATCGCCGCCGCGAATGTCGTCATTAACTTTATGAAAATCTCAGTGGAAAATAGCAAATACCCATGGAAAAAATGGAAAGAAATCGTGATTTTAGAAGAGACTTCTAGTGGAAAAAAAGTTAATATCCATGGATAATAGATTTAGAAGAATTCAGATTTTGTAAAAGAATGAATTTAGAAGATTTTGGATTTTATAATTTAGAAGATTTTGTAAAAGAATGTTAATGTCTCAGATTTTGAATGATTTAGAATTGTTTTATAGTTCATGAGAGAGTCACAGATTATCTGTGTTGTATATTTTTTTTATAAAGAAGACAATGATTTTTTTTTTTATTTACAGACATTTCTCTGTAGAATGTTGACTTTCTTGAGTTATATTTTAAGGATTCAAGTTCCGCAGCAGGAAGACAACGTTTCGTTGCAAAAACTAACGTTCCATTGCAAAAGCTAACGTTCCGCAGAGGAACGACAATACTATTTAATGAAAAACGTAACTCTGGTATTTACTCTGTTAAGTTTTTATAGTTCAGTAATTAAGTTGATAGTGAAAATATTTTAGTGGTTGATTTGTCATTGATCACAAAGTTCGAGGGTTGATATATCATTTCTCCATAAAAATAAAAATAATAAAAAAAAAAAACCTATACGTGATTAAGATGTAATTATCCTTTTTTTAGGTCCTCATCGAATTACTGCTTTTTCCGAAGTGCAGAAGATAGATGCCCGGAAACATGACGACGATTCGAAGATTTTGCTGCAATGATCTTCTTCGTTTCACTTCTGTCAATCTCGACCACCTTACTGAAACTGTGAGATTTAATTTTCATCTTTATTCTTTTTTTTTTTTATGAGGAGCGAGAAGTTTCTCGTTTTGGATACTGAGATCGGTTTCCTGGACATTTTTTGTTTTGTTTTTTTTTCCAGTTCAATATGTCCTTCTATATGACCTATTTAGCAAGATGGCCCGATTATTTTCACGTAGCTGAGAGCCCCGGAAACCGAATCATGGGATATAGTGAGCTTGCTCTTCTCTCCCATCCCCTTGTTCTTCTTTTGCTTCTAATTGCTGTTTTACGAGTCTGCATTCACTATTTTGTTTGAAATCAGAGACTTTTAGTTTCTTCTTGCTGGTTTTCGTCGTTTAAGAATTAGACTCCCTGTATACTTTGCATCTTTTATCCAATTATAGGTTGACAGCAGTGATCGAGAATTAACCTAATAATGCTTAAATTGCTGAGGCGCCATGAAGGAATATATTGGGCTTTCTTGTTTAAGATAAAGCAAGAAAATTTTTGTAATGCAGAAAGCATAACTTTTATAAAACTAACAAGTTATCGGAAAACTGCTGCAAGAATTCATTACTAGAGAATGACGTGATGGAGATACTAAGGGTGATTGAATTTGACAGTAATACATCAAAGCTGGTTTCCCATTTTTTTTTATATTTTCATTTTTATAATATATTGAAGCAAGATTTTTACGAGAATATGGTTCTGTTTCGTGAATTCTAGTTGGCAATGGATATATTAGTTTGCCATCTTCTTGTATTTCTGATGCTTGGTTTGGTAACGATGCTGTTAATTTTTTATAATTTTCAGTAATGGGAAAAGTTGAGGGTCAAGGTGAGTCATGGCATGGCCATGTAACTGCAGTGACAGTTGCTCCAGAATATCGGAGGCAGCAATTGGCCAAAAAGCTCATGAACCTTCTTGAAGAGATTACTGACAAAATGTAGGATAGACACCCATTTATTCAGTTTGATCTGTTTCGACTGTCTTATTTATCGCTTCTAACGGAACCATCTTCTTTTCTTCTTCATTTTAAACTATTATAGAAAATGTTACTGTTATTCTCTGCAGGAACTTTTTGACGTTATGGCAATATGTTAGTCCTTTAGTGGGCCTTTGGACTATATTGTAGATTATTGATGAAAATTAACTTGTGAACTCAAATAATAAAATGAGATTCTTTATTCGACTGATAGCTGCACGAGTGAAAGGGCTGTAGCTCAAAATGAGGATATGTCAAAATATATTGTGAAAAATGAGCAGGTTGGGGTATGAAATCATCTTATATCCACCTTGTGTCCAAATGCTTACTTACTAAAGTTTCAGCTTATAATTTTTTGTGTATTGGACATTTAGAAAAATATTTTTTGATGCTCATTTTTGTGAGAACTTCAAATTGCAAACAGATTATAGCTTTTAAGAAACTAATTGAGTTGCTATTTTGTGTCCCCTTTTGTAAATTGAACTCATAGTCAATTTTTTTCTTTTGCTAAAAAAGTTTAGGGTCAACATTATTACCGTTTATGCAAACGATCCAATTAGTAGCATGTCTTGCAGATATTGATGCTGTTCCAGCTATAGTGAAATGTGACCTTGGTTTTTTGGTATCTTTGGGCAGTGATAAGGGTTATTTCGTGGATCTATTTGTGAGAGCTTCTAACACACCAGCTATCAAGATGTATGAAAAGGTTGTATTTTTATTACTTGTAGTTTTAGAAGGAATGAGGTGCCGATTCAGTTGCTCTTGTTGGCACTTTGTCATAATTTTACTAAATTGCCTTTTTTTCCTTCCTATCATTAATCTAATTTCTTTTGTGTGCTTTGGTCACACTCCTAGTTAGACTTTGACCTGTACCATCTGAAAGTGGTTAAGAAAATAAAAACATAATATGAGATTGTGCTCAAGCAAACAAACCGGAGGGTTTCAATGCTTATAATTTATCTTTGCCTTTCGTTGCTTATATAACATGGGAAACCTCACCAATACTTGGTCGCTTCTACTCTAAATGAAAATAAGGAATTCAATGAAATAGTTATGACAATGTATTCTTGTTACTTCCTTTCAAAAAATTAGGAACACAGTAATTTTACTTCAAATCATACTTATTTCATTAAAGACCAAAATGTGGAGAAGGTGAAAGGGGTACAGATTATGTAGACTCTTTTAGTGTTGTCATTAAAATTTGAAGTTTTTCTTACTGACTAAAGCAAAAGAAAAGAAATAAAATGGGCGCAAATATTTAAATAAATAGTTGCAAGTGCGAGGGCTAACTGTGTCTTGATTTATTTTTAGTAACCAGTTATAAACAATTGAGAGAGGTTGACTGTTATCTTAATCTTGTCTTACTCTTCGGCCAAGCTTCTTTGTCAATATTGGTGAAGATGAAGCTCATTTTTTATGCCTCTGTTCTTCTTAATCAGCTTGGCTATGTGATATATAGACGGGTGCTGCACTATTATTCAGGGGAAGAAGATGGTTTAGGTGAGTTTCCTCCAAACGATTGCAAATCTTTTTAACCAGATATTGACTTTTCTTTGTCTCTGTTCTGATAATGCTACTTTGTGCTATATCTTCAGATATGAGGAAAGCATTATCCCGTGATGTCGATAAAAAGTCCATCATCCCCCTCAAGAGACCTGTTACTCCTGATGAGCTAGAGTACGATTAAATAATTATAGCGATGGGGCATTAGCATGTGCTATCGACTTTAAAAAGGTGGAGGTTAGATATAATCATTTCCTCAAAGTCTTCTGTCAAAGGGTTAAACCTCAGTTGTATCTTAGCGTTTTTTTCCCTTGGTTTGCGGACATCTTGTTAAGTTAATCTTGTTCTTATTTTGTAATGAATGATTTGTTAAGTTCTGTAGCTTGAAAGGTTCCATCTTCCCATATTTTGTTATGATATGAGAACAAATTTCTGACAATTGTGCAGTTTAAAATTGAATTTACTGGCAATCAGAGGAGAAGAAAAGTCAGTAGCAAAGGAAATGGGGAAATTTGGAAACATCTGAAGGAAAAGGTCAAGGTGCCAAAACATCTAAAATTCCAAAAATCTTGACAAAAAATTGTTTATTTATAACCTTTAAACTTGAATTGTTCTAGCATAGAGTTGATGGTTCACTCACTTTGAAGAGATTTTTTATTCCTCAAGTAATACTAAATGTTGTTAAATTTTTTACTATCATGATTCGTGCTTTTCTGTGGCATTGTCTGCCATTGTTATCCTCACACATCTTAGATCAAACACCATCACACCAACAAGATAAAAGGAGATGCATATATTTCACTTGCCCTTCAACGTGGTGTACCATTTATATCCACCAACTATATTTGTGCAGACTTTATATTACTATTTAGCTTAAAGCATTTTGGGAGTGTTGATTTGAATGATGTCTTTTATGTTGCGAAATCTGGCCTTTGTTGTCTTTCTTTTTGCCTTTTGTACTGGGAAGGATGTCTTTTCAGCAAGTGACGCCTGGTGGATACTGGATAATTATTTTTTTTGGGGATTTTCTAGAAAATGTGATTTTTGTTTCCTAAAATGTTTATGTTTCTGAAAAAATAGCATAAGTATTTGCAAACAGATTACTTTAGATATCGAAAGAGCAAAGTAATTGAAATCATTTATACTTCAACTTTTTTTCAAAATACTTAGATTAGTATATGCAAGAAATAGGCCAATTTGCTCAATAATGCTTTATTGAAATGCTGCTACCCCATGGCATGTTTAATGTGAGTCTTCTATTCATGTATTTGTGATAGTATCACAAAGAAGAAGATTATGCACAATTGAAAACTCTCTCTCTTCCTGACGAATAAAGTTCAATGTACTTTTTCAAATAGTACTTTGTCAATGTGGTGGTTGATTGTCTGTTGGTCAAAGTGAGCTGCATAGTAAAAGCTTTTGGCCACAACAAGAAATGTGTTCTTGATATCAGAATCAACCCCACTAGAGGTTTTTTGGAGCACCATTTTCACAAGCTCTTGCATGTCTGATTCTGTTTCTTCACTTGTCCTCTTGTTAGTGCTCTTATTATATCCCCCATTGACGTGTGCCTGTACACAAAACTGGACCCAGGATTAGTAGAAAAGCATGGAAATGATAAGCACTGTGCATGAAGTGAACAACTATTGTGCAAAGCAAACTTATCAGGGTGAAAAGCCACACAGAGGTAAATCTCTCTCTCTCTAGAAATATATTTTCTCTCACTAACCTGATGGTTTGGGTAGTGAGCAAGTTGATGACATAGTTTGTTAGTGAGAGAAGAAAGCTTCTGATATTGAGAATAGGACAAGAGATCCTCCAAAACTGAGCGCCCTGCGCTCATGTTTATTGTCTGCACCACAAGCTCTGCTTTATTTTTGTGCCTGTCTCCATCCTTTTCCCACTCAACCAGCCATTTTCCCCACTATTATCAAATCACAAAGCCAATTCTAATCACTTTCAACTATTTCAAATCACTGCCATCTAATCAACATAATCTATACAGCAAGTTTTTGAAACAAAGTTAAGTTAATGGTGAAGAAACTTACAGCATGATGGAGGGAATGGGTAATGTCTTGTCCATGCATTAACAGTGTATCCAAAGATGTGTGCGTTATTGTTTGAAGTAGGGTTCCTACTAGTCCTTCCCCTGCAACCTTCATATTTGATTTCCTACAAAAATTAAAGTAATGAAAAAAATTAATTAAATAACACGATTCTAAAAGCGTAGAATTCAGAAGTGTTTCAGAAAAATGATTTTACCGGCCATTAATGGTGGAGTGTCTTGAAATATTGGCTCTGAATTCATGGACAAAGGCGTTGCGCTCACTTCCATTATTGAAATGGGAAGCTATGGTCTCAACCAGAGCCTCAGTTTTAGTCCAAGCCAGCCTCTCTCTTGCCCTTTCTGGTTCATAAATACTTGCTGCTGCACAGAAATAGGCAAATAGTAGTGTATTTCTGCTCAATCCATACTCACTCAGCCTACATCCCGCACACCACCTGTTCATATCACTTATTTCATTAGCTGTAGATTCTTATAGGATAATATCATATTAATACAATGTTAGATACTACTTTTGAAGCTCAGCCCATTCTATCTGATGCAAGGCTTGGCAGTTGTTGAAGTCTAGTTTTGCAAACTCCAGATAGGTTTTGTTGTTGACATAAGGCATCCTGTAAGAATGTTTATTAAAAAAATTTAATTAGAAACTAATAAAGTGAGTTATAATTATATAAACCACTTTATATTTAGAAAACAAAAATGAAGACATAAACGCATAGAGAATGAGACAACCCCGTCCTTTAAGGACACGAATAGTTGTTGGCCTGATTAATACTAGGGGAATTGCACAATCTCGGTTGTTGAAAGATATAGAGATCAATACATAAGTAGAGTTTTCTTTCTTATACTAACAATACATACAAATTGTGAGATAAGATCTAATTGGTCTTAGACCAACGGCCACAATGTCTAATTGGTAGGAGGGTATTCCTGATGGATAAGAGGAAAAGGCGAGACGGTCTTTCTTGGAAGACGGTTGGGACATAATGGAATTTAAGAAAAAGGAGAAGGATAAAAAGGTAAAAATCAATGAAATGGAGTTTACTTCTCCAAAAAGAAAAACCTGTAAAGAGTCTTGCCAATCCAAACGTCATCTTGTGCTCCGTACTGTTCTATGTAGAATCTGGCCTCCACTCGAGGCAAGCAGGCATACCATGGAACATCCAGTGCAAACCCCACCTATTTGCCAAATTTTATTTCAATTAGACGAGCTCGGCAAAACCAAAATGAAGATGTTCATACCTCCCCAGCAATGTCTTTTGTGATGATCCATTTATCCAAAATCTGGTTAGAAGCCTGTTTGTCTGCCAAGAAAATGGAAGAAAATTGTTTGGCGTCTTCCAAGATTTTCTCTCCTGGAAAAAGCACCTGAGAAGCTCTGTACAGATTGAACAACCCCGTCACCGCCTGCGTGGACTGCCCGGCAAAGCACACAAACTCCCCTCCTTTCTCAAAATTCCTAAACACCTCTGTTTTTTTTGGTTCCCACAACAAAAAATTACGCTAAATCAATGCATTTGTTTGACAGGAAAATGCATATTTGGAAGGTTGTTTACCGGCAGAAACATCATATCCATGCAACCTCAGAAGCCTAAACCCCATGGCTGTGTCATCGAGATCTTGAACTTCTGAGTTTCTTGCCCAGCAAATTCCTTTCGGAGTGAAGTGTCTGAGAGAAGAAAACAGTGACGTACTTGCTGTTGACCTCTAAGTTTAACGGTTAATATACAGTTAAACTATTTTTTTCACTTATTTTTATACCTGTAAACATAGTTTACGCAGTTCTTGAACTCCTGTTGAAAATATCTAGAAAGTCCCAAGCGCTGTAATCGATCAACAGCCCAGAGGTGTTCAAACAAGTCCACTGGGTATACATTTGGAGCTGAGGAAGACAACAAAAAAGAAGATAGCTGATTACTGAGCAAAAAAACAATGAAAATAGCTAGTTTTGTGAGTGAGAAAAGAGGAAGTTTTACCTCCGCCATTAAATTTACGAACGATTTTCTCCAAATACGTCAAGCATTTAGGGTTTTGGGTCTGCATTAGGGCGAAAGCAGTGGAAGCTGGAGAGAACAAGAAAGAGCCATCCTCAGACTGCAATTTCAGAAGCCTATCCCACTCCAAATCTGCCATCCCCTCCAAGCTATGGAGTAATGTAGTAGGAACTTCATGCATGATGTCTCTTGGTATCCTTAACCCAACCCAAAACACTTTGAATTATGACTTCTCACAACTGATTCTGGCAACATTTTTTAACAGTCTAATCTGTTTGCACGTAACTGGACTTAAAATATGACTTGAATGAATAATTAGAAGTACCTTGAGAGTTTGACGTCTCTCTTGGCATAGATGTCTTGCAAGATTGGAGAATCGTAAGGTATATCAATGTTTAATTTCTGAGCGATGCCCAGAAGTGAAGGGAAAGCTACTTCATAACCAATGGGCATGTGCTCGTCCTCCTCTCCTTCAAGCTTGCATAGATTTTCTTTAAAAAACACAATTCCTGTGACCCAATTTCAAAAAAAGAAGTAGAGCAACTTTGTAGATAGATAGATAATTGTGGCAGTTTGTCAAGTGAAAGCGTGGACGATGATCCAAGATCAGGTAATTGTAAGCACATAGCCCATATTAGGGGAATGCACAGTCTCACATCATTTGCGAGTGATAGAAGTGAATAATTCATTAGTAGAGTTCTTTTTCCAATATAATACAGTGTGTTCTGGGTATAACCCCGAAAACAAAACTATGAGGGGTATGTGGACCCCGAGCCATGTTGACAAAGTTAACAATATTGTACTAGCACAGAGGAGATAGTTTTCATTTTACGATTCTGACTTGACAACATGTTTTTGGATAAAATCTGAGAACAAAATTGCGGAGAATTTCAATCTAATACAAACAATATTGAACTACAAAAACCGAGACTCCACAATAATCATAATAAAGATGTCATGTTTTAATAAATAAAATGCGACGTGATGTTATTTGTTTGCTCTCACTCTAAATATCATTTGACATTTATCGAATGCGACAATCCTGTTGTAACTGTCACATATACTAAGTATTCAAAAGATGTACCTTTTTCGCATTTGTCGGGGTGTAAATTCCATGATTTTAAAGCAATAACACAAGCCAAAGTGTTGATAATTCGATCATGAGCGAAAAAAAGATCATCTCCCCAAGATCCATCTGGGTGCTGATTATTTGTTATCCATTGCAGGCTAGAGGGAAATTGAGGAAGCCCACTTCCATTAACATCTTCTACAAGAGCAACCCAAGCAGTGTCATAAGCTGAGACGCTTATCTCTCCATCCTCCATTGAACTCAGCATTGCTCTTATGGAATTCAAGTATTCTTCTGTCTCATTTGGTGTCAATTCCTTCGATGATTGGACAAGACAATTTATAATTATTCAAAATATTATTATTATTATTATTTTTTTTTGGTTCAAAGCATGTACCTCAGGAGTAGGAGCTTCTGCTTCTGTGTCGTCTTTCACAATGTCATGCAACTTTGTGACTGGCAGACCATTTTGAAACCCCTCTGCAGTAATGCCTGTACAGCATTGTATCCATTTTTAAAGATCCAATTTTCATGATGATTTAATATATTCAAATAAAATTATAAAAATGCTCATAAATCAATCATTTTAACCAGAATATAGAAATTTATACACACAATGAAAGTAAATGCACGGTTAGACCTTAACTTAAGCAATTAAAATATGTTCATTAGAATGCAAACCTAGTATTCCCTCGAGATTAACTGATGCATAGTGAAGCTTAATAACAATAAAAATTCTAAGAACAATGTTTAAAACTCAAAATTTTTTATAAATAAACTAAACAAAAGCTTTAAAAAATCCACAGACTCAAAGAATTCTACTTCTCTCGTCTCTAAAGGATGGGATCTTAATCAATCGAGGTTTTCTGTTACGAGAAACAGAAAACCTCGATTGATTTCAGGATGGAGTATTTAATGATTACTAGAATTAAAAATGGTGGAAAAATGATTTCCATAAGAGATTCATTTATTCAAAAGGAGAGAAGGGAATGAGGGTTTTTGTGAGAAAAGTTGAAAGTTAGACATGAAAGAGTTAGTTTTTGAGTCAGAAATTCAAGACAAAAGTGTGTAAGATACAAAGGGGGTTCTAAAGAGTCCAACAAGGGAAGAGAAGCTTGGAGGTTCAATCCAAGCTTGGAAGTGTTGAAAAATCAAGTAATTCTAATCTTTAAAGAATTAGAATTTCATGATATAGGTGAAGACTTTTAGATAAAAATGATTATTTATGATTTCTGGGCATGTTTGATTTGGGGAAATTGGATAAAATGGCAAAATGTTGGTGAATTCTGCTTGAGTATGGGTGCTTGGGTGCCAAAGCAGAAACTCGAGCTGTGAAAATGGCTCTAGACTAGGCTTTCAGGGTCCAGTGCGAACGTCTAGAAGACAAAATAGGAGTAAAAGGTCTTGGTATATGGCTTTTTGGGGTCCCTAGTGGATGCCTGGGGAAGAAAAATGAGTAGAAAAGCTCTTGAGACTGGACTTCTTGGGTCCTAGAGCGAACACTTGCAAAAACACATTGATGCAAAAATTTGACAAAGTGGACGTCCACAGTAAAGGAGAGGACGTCCGCACAGAGTTAAAGTTATGTCTTAAAAAGGTGATTTTAAATTATTTAGTTGTTGAGTTTTTTAGAGATTTAGGGCATCATTAAAGGATGTCTAGATGAATATATGGTCATTATTTATGCATTATTTGTGTTTGTTTAATAATAAGATTGCATGACTCATTTCACATACATTATTAGTATGTATTCAATATATTCATAGAATGGATGTTCAAATCATGTATCATGGAATTATGTGTATGTACAAATGGTATTGCGAAAGATAGATTATTAATATTTGCACCCAATTATCTAGTAAGCTATGTATTGTTTGAACGTATGTAAAATAAAAAATAGAAGAAGAGTGATTGTGTCCTTATTGGGTTACAGATCCCTAGCCCTCTGAAGGTATATGTTGATGTGCAGACGTTATTGAGGAAAATTGCTCGTAGGATTTATATATGTGTGTCTTTACATACGATAGAATATGGATCATGCACATTGACATTCACATATTTATGTTAATATGATACTTGTTAATAACTTCACCATTTACTTGAATGGAGCATTGCAGTGACTTAATAGTTTTGGTATGGATGTGAAAAAGAATATATTGTGTGATATATTCATACTGCATATTATTGTGAAACAAATAGAAGTCTATATATTGATCAAAGTGACAGGAGTTAGTCTCATACTTGTGAATTGTATGAGATTGTGATTATGAGTATTAGTTTTACTTATTGAGTTTGCTCACCCCATTTTGGTTTCTATTTTTTAGATATGGCAAATTACCAAAAGGACAAGGCAAAAACATTTTAAAGGGAAAAAGGCTCAACACTTAAGGTAGGCTTAGGGCTCGAAATTCTCAACCCTGTGTGTGTGAGTTTGTTTCTGCTATGTGCGAGATGTATATGTTGTGGTTGTGTGAGTCACAATTTGAGGCCCAAGTGTTACAATTAAACGAGTTATAAATTATGTTGTAAATAACAACATCTTACATAATGTATAGTTATAATTATAAATCATGTTTTATGGTGAGTTGTACACAATAAATTAAAAAGGAAATTTTAATTGGACTAAATTATGGTAAAGTTTCGTTGGGATTCACAAGATTGCATGTGATTATATCCTAATTGAGGATGTCTCGTTAATGTAATTTAGTGTTATCGTAATTTTGTCTTTTCGTTTGTGTACACGTGTTGTCTCTTCGGGTGGATAATTCTTATCACAATCTCGATTCCCGAGAGAATTGCGATCGAGGTCGTAACAGTCAGTGCCTTGCCTCGCCTCTCAAATGGTGGTTCCCGACCTCCTTCTCGGTACCATTCCCATCAGGGAGGAACACCATGACGATGCAAAACAACAAATATTTCCTCCAATGGTCATTGGGTGCAACCCTAAGTTGAGAATAATCTAATTATTTATATATATTTTTGCATTTTCCTCCTTACCTCTGGATTTTCAATGGGGTTGAGTTTTTGACTTTGTTGATATTCAAATTTGAATCCTTTGACTATAACATGATAAATTTCTAACAAATATAAAAATTTAAAACTTGTGGTGCCATTCTTTCTCCTTGTGCAAGTGTTGGCAAAACCCCTAATTCCATCTTCATAAGACCGTCGGTGGGCACCTCGCAGCAAATCCAGGATAAACTGGTAGTAGTTTCAATGACTCCTCTATCTTTGGCATCACCAAAATATGACTTTCCAAATGCTTAGGTAAACCCTTGGATACTTGTTTTTGGTTGATAAAAATTAATTTAGAGGAAAAATGAGAAGAACAACATTACAAGCTTAAATTTTTGGGGTTCTTTATTTCAGTTTGAATTTTGAGGGAATCTTGGTTTGTTCCACCTCCTCCTCCTCCTCCTCCTCTTCAAAACCTCCATGCTTTCCTTCTTGCATGTTGGTTGCCAAACTTGGACTATACAACTATGACAGCAATCTTTAACACTGGAAAATTACTCATTAACCATATTTAATAATCTCCCCAACCCTTTCATATCCTCCTTCACAAAATAACTCACAACTAACGTAGCTACAAACACACATTTTCAGCCGTATCAAACTTAAACTAAAAAATAATAAAAAAATCCTTCGCTAAAAGAGATGGAGTTCTTGTTTGATCTTATTAATATCCTCTTTACTTGAATAAAATGGAACATATAAATCAAAAGTTCAGTGAGATCTTGATGAGAGAGATGGTTTAAAATTCAAATTTCATAATTTTAATTAATAATGGAAATTGCACAAAATCGAAAAGATATAATAAATGCTCAACATTTACCTTGAGTGGAGGGTTTGGATAAAACTCTGCACATTGAGCGGAAACTGAAGCGAAGCCCTTTGTCTTTAGCACCTGATGAAAAGACAACTAAGAGAAAATGATAGTTTAGATGATGAATAAGTTAAAATACAATTGTGGGTACTTCCTCAGAAACGTCGAGGGAAGACAACAAAGATTGTGTGTGGGTTTTGTTTTTGTAGCTTAGCCAACCTTCCTGAAAGCGGCGTGGATTAAACAGACGCTGCAGTGCTGATATGAACAGTGTAGAGTGTTTCTATTACTTTTCATTTCTCATTTTTTTTAAAAATGGATAAATTTATAATTTTATGATGGAAGAACTCGAGGTCTGAACAAAACCTTCATTTTGGTTTAAACCCAGAAGATGATCAGAGAGAGAGAGAGTGGGAGACTGTGTTGTTGGATATGGTGAGAAATCATCGAGAGAGGTTGAATATGAAGTAAACTGCAGACGACCCACTTACCAGGAAAGCATCTGGAAGCATCAGAAGAAGAGGAAAAAAGAGGAGGAGAGAGAGAGAGAAGGAGGTGGGTAGAGAGAGAAGACATTGGAGTTTAGAGACCAAGTTAGTGAAAGAGAGAGGACTTAAAAGGCGAGGAGGGGGAAGGAAACGGACAGAAGCGACTCCCAAGTAGATTCCCCTTTATAGTTGCATGGGATCATCCAAACCCATGAAATTGTCTATTTTGATCCTACACTTTTTTTTTTTTTTAATTTTAATTATTTTTTGGGATATTTTTACTCTCTATGTTTAAGCTGTAGTCATCTTTTCTTGATTTGGAATAAAATTTATTAGTTACTTTTGCCATTTTGAGTGTCTGAGGAATGATTAAGTATTAATCTTGATTAGGAAATGAATTTCCTTCATCATATGGAAATCTATTTTGTAGATATGCCATTATTTTCAAAATTTGTTAAGGAGGTGTGAATCTAATTTGATTCGATTTGGTTTAATTACGGTGCAAAATTGGTCCAACTCGAATATTGTAATTTTTTTGGACTAATCATATAGACGGTTACTACTAAGAAGAAAAACTAGTTCAAATTTTTATTTTGAATTTAAATTTATGCTCTGCTTTGAGACAATATTCGAGAAAAAATATATTAATCTCTCTCTACGTGGGACAATCTCGACCAATCTTTTGGTACAAGAAAAGTATGTGGCTCTTCTTGACTTTCATTTCGTTTTGATCTCAAATTGAATCAATCATGAACACTTAGAAGCATATTTAGATTGTGCTTCACTTTTTAATTCAAGTTTACAAACATTAAAGAATCTTGCTTAGAAAACATGAGACATTGTTGTTTTGTGACAAGAATTTTACACTTATCTCAACAAATTGATTCTTTCATACAATAATATTATTAATAAAACTCTTTTTTTTTTTTTTGTTTCATTACATCATGTTGGAATCATTTAGTTTGTCAACATAACATTTATTTTAAAAATTCTATAAAAAAAGAATCATAAAACCGGGTTCACCACATCTCTTTTGGGCTCTGCCAAATCACTTTAGGTTTCGAGTAACTAATCACACTTTAACTCGATAATTATCTTTTCATGAATCTAGCTGTTATGATTTATGCTGTTAAATTATTTGTAACGTCTTTACATTTTGGAAGGTAATTCCAAAATAACATCTGAAAATAAAAAAGGAATCTCACACCCGTCCCCCATAATTGATTCTCTTCCTCAATAAAACAATTGTTAGTTTGTCAAATTAATAAAATAATTTAGTTCTTTATTGATAATCAGGTAGTGATGGAAGACGGAGATGATTAAGATTGACATGTTACTTTTATCACTAATCTAGGTTAAGAGTTGCACACCACATCATAATCTCTCTCTTGGACGGCCATCTTTTTTTTTGGGTGAAGGAGTTATGAGTAAAATTGGGCAAATATCATTTCATCTTAAATGAACCAAGGATGAAGGACACGGAGAAAACAAAAGAGCTGGCGATAGAAAAAGGTTTGGTTTGGCTACAAGCTGCTAATCGGGACCAAAACAAATTCTAGCGCATTACATTACTTTTGTAACGGAAATCGATTGGATTATTATTTACAAGTTATATTATAACTATATGGGTTAATGAGGAAACTCAAACTATAAAAATTAAATGGGTAATTAACAAAAAAAAAAATTAAACTAGGGGATTAGTGACAAGATAAATATTAGGGAAATTACCACCGCCAACCCTATAGTTCGCGATCAATGACAAGTCAAACATTGGAGAATTTATTTTAACAACTAAAACCCTGAACTATAAAAAATTCTCTCCGGCGACCTCGCAATCACGATTCCTGTCTAGGACCGTCAACTTTAACGCCTTGGTTTCGTCTCTGTCAAGCACCGTCGAACGCAGATGAAGGACGTCAAGTGCCGTCCCTTTGGATCAATGGCCAGGATTGAATTCAAATTAACTATCACGTGCGATGTACAAGCGATTTTAAAACGCGCGAATTTCCTCAACTAAAACGGACGTCCTTTGCCATGAAACGGACATCTGTAGGCAAATATTATGTCGTTCTGCCCTCAATGGACTCCTCTCACCATTAGACGGCGTCGTCTAGGCCATCATGGATGTCCGTTACTCTCGGATTTAATGCTCTGAACGCTAAACGACAACATTTACCTCTCGACGGACGACGAAATCTGCCTTATAATCGCGATGGGCGTCCCTTGCCCTAGATATTGTAGAGAGAATCCCCAACGAACTCGATGAACTTCCCCGACGTATTCCCGAACTCCCAATTAACTCCCGATTTTTGAAGCGGAAAATGGCGCTGAAGTCAAATCAAGTGTCGAAGAAGCGTAAGGTGGCTCCCTCCGATCCTGCGGGTCCAGTGCACGTGTCCTTGTCTGCAGAGCCCTCTGAACCCTGTTTGTTCAACTCAGCCTCCTCCAAAGAACGGTATGATAATGATATTGTACCCAGTGCCATAATCATATCTAGGAATGTAGATTTCAATTCGTTCACTGATTTTGGATTGAAGGAGATGTTTGAGCGAATCAGGTTGGATAAATTGTGCACAATGGGGGGTTATTACTGTGAGAGGGCAGTAAAATTGTTTTATGCAAAGTTAGAGTTGCAAATCTCTAGTGACAGAGAGTTGAGAACTTTTCTCTGTGGAAAACAGATTAGGATAACTCTAGGACAGTTGAATGAGCTTATTGGATGCTCCATGGAGGAGCCGTTGGAGGAGTATTTCCATGTGTCGAAGGACCCCGATTTTGTAAAACAAGGAAACGGTCTTGCATTGATAAAGCAATTGGTTCGCAATCCTACAGCCGTTGAAGCTTTCTTCCTGCCCAAATCAAAGGACCTCAATGCTAAAGCAAAAGTCATCCACCACATGATCACCCACACAGTTGTGCCGCGTGATGGACATAGAGACCTTGTCACCTTTATGGATCTCTACGTGATGGAGAAGCTTTACAATGGGAAGAGGTTCAACATTGCATACGTCATTATGCAGCAAATGAAGGCAAGCCTGAATAGTGCAAGGAAGAATCTCCCGTATAATTGGCTCATTCATCGCATTGTTGACAGCAGTGGGTTGGCTGTCCCTCGCATGGAGCAACGAACCAATGAAAAACCACTTGACGTATACAATCAAGTGACATTGGCTCGGATGGGGTTGCAAAAAATACAAGGGGAGTGGGTATTCAGAGGATAGGTGGCAGCAACACCTCCTGCACCTCTTTCGTCCACGCCAGTTCCACCGTCCACGTCAACTGCACCTCCACTTGCCACGTCAGTTGCACCTCCTCCTGCCACGTCACCTGGACCTCCTCCTTCCACATCCACTGCACTAATTCCATGGACGGCAAATGCACAACCGTCATATCACGTGGAGGTGGAGGAGGATTTTGTGCGTCCTACAACAGGCGATACACCTCCCCCTCCTTAGGCCTCACCCTCCCTACTGATCAGTGATGAGAGGTGGCATTGGCTTGTCGCCAAGTTGGATAGACAAGAGAGCCAACTTGGCCAGATTCAAGCCACTGTAATACAAATGAAAGAAGTACAGACGCATATGACAACTGCTCCTCCAGCAGCCCAGCCATCTCCTCTATCAGTTTCTCCTGCATCTTCCAATGCCGATCAGGACGGATGCTAGTATATCTTTGTCTTTGAGCTTACATGCACATTTCATATATGCATTAGTATTGTTGATTAACATTGTGTAACAATTGTGCAGGTCTCTTATCATCAGGCAACCGTTCCCTCTTCCATCCCTTGCCAAAGTTCAGAACATTTTGGCAACGGGTCCTCTAGTGATGGGTCCTACAGTGGGTCAAAGGATAACAGTGAAAGTGGTATGTCTTCAAGTTGGTTTTGTACAATGTGTAGAATTTACACTTACACTGATTTTCCATTGCAGCCTGTGAAATTGATGGACGAGTTCATGGCACTTGCACGGGTAAATACGAATAACAATGTAGACGACGCCGTCTAAAGTCGAGAGGCGTCCATTGAGAACAGAAAGCTGTAGTATTGGCTGACAGATGTCTGTTTCATGGCAAGGGACGTCCGTTTTAGTTTAGGGAATTCGTGCGTTTTAAAATAGCGTATGTCTAGCATGTGACAGTTAATTCGGATTCAATCATGGGTGTCAATCCAGAGGTGGGACATCCGTCACTCGATCCAACGACTAGGGAGGGGCGTCTGACCGTCAAATCTGGGATGCCAAATAATCCTAGCCATCTATCCATAGGAGGGACGTCCGTCACTCAATCCAACGGCCAGGGAGGGACGTCAGTTCGTTCAATCTGGAAGACGCCAACTTCAATCCTGGCCGTCAATCCAGAGGAGGGACGTCCCTTGCTCGATCCAACGACCAAGATTTTCGTTCGTCTGTCGCCTTAGGGAAATGCTAGATTCAATCATGGTCATGCATTCCACGATCCAACGGCCAACGAGCTTGACAGAGACGAAATCACAGAAAACCTCGCTCGCCATCCATCGTCCATCTTCTTCAAACTGCTAGGAGGGACGACACTTGACGTCCTTTGTCTACGTTCGATGGTGCTTGACAAAGACGAAAACTGAGGTGTTAAAGTCAACGGTCCTGGACGGAAATCGTGACTACGAGGTCTTCGGCAAGAATTTTCCATAGTTCAGGGTCTTAGTTGTTAAAAAAAATTCTCCAAGGTTTGACTTGTCATTGATCGCGAACTATAGGGTCCGAAGTGTTAATTTCCCTACATAATTTTCGCTGACAAATCAAACATTAAAATACACACACATAATCCTTTTATTCATTTGTTAAACATAAAATTTAATCCATACAAAGTTTAGTTGACTCACCCTAAATTGACTTCTATTTTCAAGAGATAATCAAGTTGACCCCCAGTTGCCACCACAAAAATAGATTTTGGAGACTTTCCTGAGTAAGATATTTTATTTTATTTTTCTTGAAAGACTTAGAATAATTTTAGTGAGATTCGTGTCTTAGTGTATTTTAAAGTTATTTCTTTATAATTTTAGACTTTATTATTTCGCGCTATTTGAATGTCACATTGGACCTTTATTTTTGGGCTGGTTTGTAAAATATATTTTAAGACTTCCGCTGCTATCTATGATTTTAAGAAATGGGTTAGACAGCTTGGTCTGTTTCGGGCCAGGTCATTTCCCGTTCTGTCTCCGGTCCATTGCGGGTTGTGACAAGAATAGAATATACGTTTCCACTGAGGAAATTAAGATTCTGTAGTGGAAAACAAGTGTCCGCTGCAGAAAATATCCTTTCTGCAACATATACTTATTTTTTGCTGCAGAAAGTAAGTTTTTTACTGCAACTACTTCATGTACGTATCTGCTGCGGAAAGACGACTTATCTATTGCTGAAAATTTTTTAAATTTTTAATAGAAAGTGTGATAGTGATGTTTGCCTCATTTATTTTTTATACTTCAGTATTTTATTTATTAGCAAAAATTGTTTAATGTTTGTCTTGTCATTTATCCTATAATTCAGTGTTTTTTTGTTGGTTTATTAACTATCCAAATTAAATTGAAACAAATTATAAATAATAAGAAAAAATAATATATTTTATACTAAACTTAAAAATACTATGTTGTTTCCTTTTTCATGACATATATTGCTTTTAACATATGATTAGTATAACGAAAAATGGATAGGACAACGTGTCGTTATCAGGTTTTTAAATGTTATTAAATAAAATTAAACCCTTGAAATTTTTTTAACAAAATGAAAATCAAACTTTGTATTGTGAATATATTTTAGATTCTAATCCATTTTACTCTGATTAAAACTATATCAAACCGATATTATAACATTTCAATATTTTTTAATTTTAATTTTAAAAATTAGGAAAATTAACAAAACAATAACTGAACTATGTGATCAATAACAAGACAATCACTAAACAATTTTCTCAAACAAATAAAACATTGAACTATGAGAAATAAATAGATTAAACATCGTTGTCATGTTTTTCACTAAAAATTTCAATTTCTTTATGCAACGGACAAGTTTGCTTTTCGCAGCGAACCCATACATAAAGTATTCCTAATTGAAGGACTTGCTTTCTGTAATAGAAAATATAAGCAAGTCCCAATCCATGGTGCTTACTTTCCTCAGTGGAAGGAAAATATCTGCAGCAAAAACAATTCTTTTCACAACGGAAATGTGTCTTCTGCTGCAGAAAGTAATCCTTATCCATGGATGTCCATCAATACTAAACAATGACGTGGAGCGACCTTCAACTCCATCTATATGAGTGGTATGGATGTCCTCTACGAGAGCAAGCAGCAACTCTAAATCTCTGAACATGATCCATGAGCGAAAAAGTATCATAAATGAAGGTGGAATTTCAATAGTCTAGGCTGATGAGTAACATGCGTTCGATCTCGACATCCCTAGACGATAAGCTTCATAAGATAATAATTGGGCGGAGAGTAGGTCTTCTCAAGTGGAAAGAGTGTGATATTATATTGATGGAGAGTTATCGGTAAGTGGCTTAAAGAAGTGATGTTTTATTGTTAGCATATGTTGGAGCCTATTGTTATCCATAAAGACTTGCAACAACAACACCAACTCATCTCCAAGCTTCTCAAGCTTTGCCAAAAACATGAAAAACAAGTAGATTTCTAGTATTGGAAGAGCGATAATAAGAGTATTGCAAGTATATATGTGTTAGACTTTCATATGAGTTTGTAAATTAAGTTTTGGATAATTCTATATGGATGTTGATGAATGCAATTGATAGATGGATTGTATTGGGAACATCTATCAATAGATGTTGTTATGTCAATAACTGCCATTTGAGCTGTGAATTGAAACCATAAGTTTTGAGTTGTGAATTGACTTTTAAATTACGTCATTTGAATGAAGAAATAGAAATAGAAAGCTATATCAATTCAACGTTAATGTAACGACTCAGTTTTTCTTTTCTTAAAACGTGACATTTTTAGAAAACGCATAAATTTAAAACTTTTCTTTTCTTTCAATCCATTTAAACAATTGTGTAGCGGAAAAATTTTCATTTTTAAAACCCAATAATTAAAATCATTTTCTTAAAACCCTTTTACAAATTGCAATTCAAATAAATAAAATTATTTTTTTACGATTTAAATACTTTACAAAACATTACAACCATTTCTCTTTAAATCCATTAACCTAGCCAGCCACAAAATAAGCGCATGCAAATCCTTCATTAGCTGCTCCTTAACCTGTTCTCGCGTGTACTTATATCACAAGACTTAAACTACAAGTCTAATACTCAATAAGTGATATAAAATAAACATGCACATGTTATGCAGCTTTTAAAACAATGCAATTTCTGTTTTCGTTTTCTGTTTCTATTCTCTGTTTCTGTTTTCTTTCGTTTCTGTGCTGGACTTTACCTACCGGTCCACAAAAACGTCTACTTATTTTTCTTTGATTTCTGTGGTGGGCTTTATCTACCAGTTCACAAAAACATCTATTTACGTTTATTCACATTTCGTTTCTGTTTCCATTTCCTTTTTAAAAACCATGCATAAAACCATTTTTGTATCATTTGAAAACCATGATACGTGAAATGCTCGTGAATGCATATAGTTCTATATCCTCAAATTCTATAATCCTCAAATCCTATGATCCTCAAACATGATCAATCTCATTATCATTATCCTTAATTTAAACTAATAAACTCATCATTAAAAAAACCTAATTCTAATAAACAAACAACAAGCAACAATATATTTTTAGGACATGATCACAACCTATTACATCTAGTAAATGCAATAAATGCAGGCATAATACAAATCCTAACTCTTGCAATGTAGGGCTCCAAAAACCAAAATACATACAATATCAACTTACCTGAGGGTCTTCAATGCAATTTACCACTATTTCTTATCTTCTAGAGTATTCCTGTGCACCTTCAAATTAGCCGTCACAATACCATCTAATAAAATAACATTTAATCATCAAGTCAACATCTATAAAACTGTACTTCCTCGCACGTTAAAGTTCCCATTCTATAGTCTATCTCCTTTATCTTCATTCAACTACTCTCAATAGTGTATTGACAGTAACCATCAAAATCTTCAACGACAAATCATACTGAACATATTTCTAATTATTTCTAAAGAACAGTAATTAAACAGAGAACAACATAAATCCTCAAAGCCGAGATCCATAGAGACATTCCAACAAAGGCAGTAACCAATCCACGAAACAAATTGCACTTCAACAAGACAATATTTCACTATCCACTAACGCCTATTTAACAGAGCATACACACCCATTATTATCCAGAAATCTGTAATTGAATTTGCAGGATAATATTCAATCATGATCATCGAAACAGAGCATAATATCCAACAACAGGGAGCATTACTCAAACAACAAAACACTATATTATTCATTTTTTATCTTCTATATTTAACAATATCTTTTCAGAATTCCATAAAAGCCAGGAAGGAAATCATCTCACCTGGAGCATCTGAGAAGACCCGAGAGCAGGGAAACAGTGAGCTCCACCTTCCTGCTTCTCTTTCTTTCTTCCTCTTTCTTTCCTTCAACGTGGATAATAATATAACCCAATCATTCATAATATTAATCTTAACACATTTTTGGGAGCAACAATAAACAGAGAAGAATTAGGTGCATTACCTGAAGCACTCTTGAGAACCGATCCTTCAACCAGAGAAGACCCTTTTTTTCTTTTTTCTTTCTCTTTTCTTCTCTAGAACCTCTCAGCCTCCTTTCTCTAAAGACTTCTCCAGAGAGCTCTCCACTCTCCCTCACCTTTTCTATTTCTAATTTTCCCAAAGTGTTCCTCACCCTCTCTGCCTCTTCTCTCTTATTTCTTCTTTGTAATTCTGTCTTCCCACATACGCTTCATACATCCCAAAATCTCACCTAACACTCCACAAGGCATTGCCATGTGTAGAGGGAAGTGTATGTGGAAGAATCATAGAGCACTTCATGCCTCGGGATATGTATTTTTCTCTTAGCCGAATAATGCTTAAAAAATGATTTTTTTCATTTCACCGTGGGACCGGTCGAGCATATGCTTGACCACCCCGCAAAATTACTGGTCGATCATAGGATCGACCAATATAACGCAAAAACCAATTATGCCTTGCATTTTTGCCCCTGTCCTTTTCTCCCCTTGAGACTGGTCGAGCATAGGCTCTATTGCTCCCCCTATGAGATTCCATCTCCTCACGGCCAGGTCGAGCATGCTCAACCTCTCCTATGCAGCATCTCATTTCATCCTTTTCTGCCTATATTTTTCTCCATTAATCATTCCTTCCCTTCACTAACTCAAAATTCCTAAACAATAATCCCCCACTATAATATTCTAGCCACTACCATATTCTTCTAAAACACCACTGTATTTCGCCTCTTTGCCTCTGTAATATTTTCACACTAACTCCAAATGCAGAACAAACCCAACAACAAAGCACAATTCCACTACAATAACCATCAATAGAAAACAGAACAGAGAACAATCATAGTGCTCGACATTGGAGGCCGAGAAATTAAAACACAGGGGACGTTACCCCGCGCTACCACCAAAGAAGACACTGCCATTGCCGTCCGCTTCATAACCCTTTCCCGCTTTGCCAAACATTCACCTCGGTTTGGCGCCACAAAATTTCAGCTCGCGGGAGCTTCGCTCCCACCATCTCGGGTGCCACAGAAATTGCAGCTCACGAGTTCCATTCCACAGACTCGGACGCTCCAAGCCAAACCTGTGGTTCATCGAGTCACACGACGATGACCTCACTCACCCGCGTTTGGTGACACCAAACCTTCACTTGTCACATGTCGGACTTCAGCTTCTTGTCGCGGGAGTCGCTCTCCCCTCCTTCGGCCCGAGTCCCTCTCGGCTTTATCTCTTTTCCTTTAGCAGTTTCTTCCTCTTTTTTTAAATCTCGACCGCAAGCCATTTTCATTTCATTCTCCCCCCTTCTTTATTTTAAATTTCTTTTCATTTCAAATTCATTCCTCTCCTTTATTTAATTAATCCCCCATATTTTAATTTACCCTTCGTTTCTTAATTCTCCTTTATTTCATTTATTTTAACTTTAATTTCACTCACTTAATTAATATATTAATATTTATGTATCAAATGTATATATCATATATTAATCGACCCACTTCCAACTCCTGACTTATTTCGAACATCACTTGACAATGATTACTGGTCCAATTTAAATTCTTTAATTTTTTTCATAAATTAATTTTTCATAACCATAAAATAATATATCCTAAATTCTCTTTCAACCTTCACTAAAACACTTTATCAAATTATCTTCAATTATCATTATCCTTATTCTAAGTTTATCATGACCCAAAGATTCTAGGTATTCTAAGCATATCGTGACCCAAAGATTCTTCTGCGAAAGTGTTTGATGTGCCCAAGCGGCATCAAACACTTTCGCGGAAGAATCTTTTATAAATCTGACGATTCTCATTTTTTTCGCTAATCTAATTCTACGGTCTAGCACACTCCTGTACACAAAACGCATCAAACACTCCTGATTAAACATCTTTTCTTAAATCCAACGATCCACATTTCTTCCGCTGCACCTGTAACATCCCATATTTTAAACTTTATTTTTTTCTTAGCCATAAAATTTTTTTCTTTAAATAGAGCAATTAAAGCGGAAACTGATAATAATTTCAAAATGTAATTTTAACACTTTTAACAAAAGTCCACTATTTCACAAACATTTATCATAGTTCGAAAATCACTCTTAAAAACAACCCATATTATTTTTCGATAAGCTATAACCCTTAGGTCGAACCCTGTTGATAACCTAATTGCTCATCCTACAATATCTCCTCCTCCACAGGTAAGTAATTGATATCAGAATAATCACCTACATCATAGGATAAAACAATGAGCCTAATGCTCAGCAAAAAATAGAATGTAATGCAATGTTCAATGTTCAATGCATGCTTATACAGTCTGTCTCAGAGAAGAACATATCATCTTTGCTTTTCCATTTACGTTTCACTTAACAATCCAGATGTTGGGAATTTCTAGTACAGGAGTTAGGATACATCATCTGGTCTTGTGGCTTAACCGACACTCGGTCCCTACGTGGGATGAGCTTTCCATCAGGGATGTCACCACTAAGAATCATCACCTACCCTCCCAAACCCCTACATGCCTATTTACGTTTATTTCATTCATTTCATTAACATATTGTGCATATGTCAACATTTTCATAAATCCTAATCATGAAGCATGTATGTCGTACCATATTCAGTTCACAAAAATTCCACAAAAATTAACAGACAAAAATCCGTATTTCTAGTAACAGAGAAATCTATAATTATTATCATGGAATAGTTCATATATTTAATAATAGAGAAATTCATAATTATTAATGAGGAGCAATTTTGCTATTAACAGAGTACAACAATTTAATTTCTAAATTATTAATCAAAATAGCAACATTTATATATAATTCATATTTATTAACAGAGAGCAGTTCCTATTTTATTAACAGGGTATATCAATTTAATTTCTGAATTATTACTTAAAATAATGACATTTATATAAACCCACAATTTATAACCAATAATAATTCACAACAATTAATCTAGGAAATATGCAGACAATCATACATTCTTGTGATGTAGGCCTCTTTTGGCCACATATATCCTATTTTTTTACCTTTGTTGAAAGTACCGCATGTAAAGTTACGACAGCAACTCATAAAAATCCCAGCCACTCTCTCTCTCACCCTCAGCTTTCTACAGAAGCACTCTCCCTCTCTTTTTCTCTCTCCCTCAGCCAATTTCTCTACTTCTATGTGCTTCACTTCCCCCTCTGCCTTCTCCAATTTATTAGCAGAGTGAGGGGACAAAGTAGGAGACCTGCTTTCTAAAACATGGAGGAGACAATTTTCTCAAAGCACAGACCACAAAGCATGGAGCCATATATGGACAAAACATCCATGGTAGAATACTTGAAAAAGTTATTTTGTCTGAAAATTATATGGGAACGGTCGATAGGCAATTGACCAGTAATGTCAGTCGCTCCCACGTTGAAAATTTATTTTTCTTGCAAATTTATGTGGGAGCGGTCGATACCTCTATATCGACCGCTAATTACCGATTGATATAATGTTGACTGGTCTAATGCACAGTTCTTCAAAATACCATGGGATCGGTCGACTGGTCTAACACCCAATTTTTAATTCTGCAAATACTGTGGTACCCGTCGACAACACTGTCGACCGATCTAACGTCAACTCCTTTCACTAAAGTTCCCGTGGGTCATGTTGACATGAATGTCGACAGGTTTCCCAGTTGATATTCATATTGACCATGACTTCTTCATCTTTGTCATCCGATGCTTCATCCGCTTCTTCGCTATGCATCCACTGCTTCATCCATTTCTTTCATGCCACTGTTTTACATTTCATGTACAGAAGGTTGATCAATATCAACCTCTCTCACTACAACTTCTTCTTTCTCGATTGCTTTTCTCTCACCTTTTTTGTACCATAATTAAATTAATAATTAACACTCTTAATTAATCTAAAAATTTAATCACAATACCCCACATAACTCTTAACAATATTATCATAAAATCATCCACAATTACATCAACTTATTTTCGGGGTAATAAAATCATTGTTTAATTTCCAATAATTCACAATTATTATTGTCCATAAGCCTAACTTAATTCCAGGTATTACATTCCTCCCCCCTTATATAAATTTTGTCCTCAAAATTTGGCTAACAGAATTGTGAATTATTATTGTGCTGGTAGGCAATTTTGACCTCGAAATTTGGCTAACGAATACAGATATAGATACAAAAATAGAAACGGAAACGAGTACAAATATGAAAAGGGAAACAAGATTGATTAAGGATCGAATTTCGAAACGGAACAGTTCTATTGAGTGATTACAACTACATGAATGGAATGAAGAGGGCACATCTGGTAAAATTAAGGGGACGTTTGACGATGAAGATCAGGATGTGAAGGACAAGCATGTGTGAAATGAGTCAAATACTACTTTGGTTAAAGTTCCTCATGTTAGATCAAGCACTATTTGTCAGAGAAAGCATTTTGGGGAGTGTAAAGTGACTTTGACAGTTGTGAATGTAAGTGAAAAGTGTATTTGTGGGGTCGTTTGAGTGTATGTCGTGATGCGAAGTGTCTGTAATTGTTGTTATTATATCAAATTTTGGACCAAGAATTGGTGTTTGGAACCATTAAGAATGTAATGCAAGAGTTATTTATGCAAGACATAAGTACGATTTGATTGTTGAGATAAGGAGAGCGTTTACGTTGAGCAAATTTTGAGGACAAAATTTATGTTAGGAGGGAGGAATGTTGTAATACCCCAATTTTCGTAAACAGAATTAATTAAGGATAATTAGAGATTTATTTGATAAGAAAATTGATTAAGAGAAATATTTGGATAATAATCAAGGATTTATTTAACGAGAAATTAATTGGGGTATAATTGGATTATTCGGTGAAATTTTATTATGAAATATATTATCATAAAAGTAGGTTTTGAAAAATAATTGTTGGGAGATAATTACATCAATTATTGGATAATTATTTTGGAAGTCGAATTGAAGAATTTTTAATTGGATCGATACTTATCATCAAGCAATATTTGGAGAAAAAAAAATTAGAATTGAGATGATTAGTTATTTAAAAGAAATAAAAGGGATGAATTAATTATATGGAAGAAAATTTAATATATAGAGGATTGGATTAATTATTAAATTGAGGATTAATTATTAAATTGAGATTTTAAGTTAATTGAAGAAATTAGAGAAAGAAATTAGGAAAGAAGAGAAGGGGAGGAAACGAGAGAGGTGACCCGAGAAACGGCGAGAAAGAGTGAGTGATCAGGAGGGAATAGCGAGTGACGAATAGGTGACAGCGTGAGGGAGACGACGGCGAGCGACGAGTATCCACGGCGACGACACGGGTTGCTGCGGCGATCACTGGCGTACGGTGAGCGAACAGGGAGCTAGGGCTCTGTGTTCCGCGGCATTCGGAGTTGCAAATCAGAGCTATGATTCGCCGGTGGTGGTAAGTCCATACTCTATGTTTAGTATTCATCTTCTTGGCTTTCGATTTTGGTAGATTCGGCGTCAGTAGAGCGGCATTTTGGCGACGGCAGGGACGAATTGGCGAGGCTGGGGCAGGGATTCGACACGTGTCCGGGTCTGTGGTTTCCAAATTGAGCCGGTTTATTCTTCTCTCGAAAAGATTGCGGCTTCCATGTGGAAGTTGCTGGTTGGACCAACACTCCTTGTAGTGTACGCTTATCCTCTTCTCTTTGAATATATATATATATATGAAGGGCTTGAGGGGAGCTCTCGGGTGGATGAGAACTGGTGGCCGAGTGTGCTCTGGAATTGTGAAATCAGACCGTGATGGAGAAGAGAAAATTTGGGAAGCAGATGAAGGTGAAGGTATCCCCTATGCTTCCTCTTTGTTCTGTGGATTATATGTGAAAGTTGTAGGAGATGAAAGGATAAAAATATAGTATGTTGTTGTTTGATTTTGGTCCTGCGCATTTGAATATTTTCTGTTGATGGAATCTGGATGATGCTCTATTAATAGTTAAAGAAATATTCTGTTGGAATTGGTTGCTGTTTACTTCTTGGATTTTATTTTGATGTTGCTGGTCGATTCTTGGTTTGCAGTTCTGTAATATTTGACTGTGTTAAATATGCTCTCTTTTGATGGGTTGGACTTTGGTAGAAGAAGAATGCTCTGTTTCCCTTTGATCTATAAGTTGGAATTTTGCAATGAGTTGTTTTGTTTTCTCTCTTTTCATATTTGCTGGACAATATTGTTGGATGTGTTAACCTAAAGCATATTAAAGGAGGTGTGTAAATATGGATTGTGAACTGCCCTGTTGATTGGATTAAATGTTATGTGAAATCTTTGGATGCATCACTATGGTAGATTGAGTTATGCTACTAGGAAATAAGCTATTAAGTTGGATTTTTGTTGTAGCTATCAGAAATGCTAAAAAGAGAATGTTATGACCTGTTGTTGGAATGATGTGCTCTGCTTATCATTGTTTGGACAACTGTGAATAGTTATACTTCGTGAATACTTTCGTTGAATAACGTTCACTGTTTGAATTTTGCTCTATTATTCGATAAGTGACCTTGATGATGCTTGGACTATAAATTTTGCTAAGTGAATGAATGAAGAAAAGGACTATGCTTTTTAGTAATGAAAAATGTTAAATATGTTGAAATTGGTTTTTAGTTACTAGAGATATTATGCATGTATGTTGGATTAAATTCATGTACTGTGAGAATTAATTTAAGTATTCTGAACGTTAATACATGCTTTGTACATTTGGATGATTTAGCTACATCATTTTTAATTAGATAAAAAGGAATTAAATGGTTCTCTACTCTGCTGTGGAAACTATGTTTCGTTGCTTACTGCTTTCCTAACATGTTTCGATGTTTACAGTTTTAAATAACATGTTTTGGTGTTTACAGTTTAAAATAGCACGTTTCATTGTTTACAGTTTTTATAAGCATGTTTTATGAATTGTATGTTGGTTGCGCTATTAAATTCCTCTAGTAGAGAATGTATGCATCCACGAGCATCATGCATCATGGTTTTCAAAACGATATGAAAATGAGTTTCAAGCATGGTTTTGTAAAGAAAACGGAATCGAATATTAAATGGTTATATAATAAAGTAAAGAAAAAAGAGAAAGGCTTGGGCGGATTGTCCCCCCATGGTTAAACAATAAAGTAAAGTAAAGAAAAGATAAAAGCTTGGGTGGATTGTTCCCCCATGGTTAGAGAGGCTTGGGCGGATTGTTCCCCCATGGTTAAAGGTTTAGTTAATGCGCTCCCCGTAGTTTAAGGCTTCAGCACGTAACCCATAAATAGAGGCTTGGTGGACATTGTCCCCATGGTTAGAGGCTTTAGGTGGATTAGTCCCCCAATGGTTGGGTTATGTTTCCAATGGTAACTAGTTAAGGCTTTGGCATGTAACTTATAAATAGAGGCTTGGTGGACATTGTCCCCATGGTTAGAGGCTTTGGGTGGATTCGTCCCCCAATGGTTGAGTTACATCCCAATGTTAGACGGTTAAGGCTTTGGTGTTGAACTCAAACTCATAAATAGAGGCTTGGTGGACATGGTCCCCATGGTTAGAGACTTAAGGTGGATTAGTCCTCCATTGGTTGAGGCTTGAGATGAATACCAACGACAGAACAATAAATAGAGGCTTGGTGGACATGGTCCCCATGGTTAGAGGTTTTGGGTGAATTAGTCCCTCATTGGTTGATGCTTGAGTTGTATACCAAAGGCAAAACAATAAAGTAATAAAGTTAAAATCATGAAACGTAAAGAAATAAACAGTAAAGTAAAGTCAAGATAAAGCAAAGTTAAGATCAAGAAAACAGTAAAAAAGAAAAGAAAAGAAAGAACGAAGAGAAACAGAAACAGAAAATGAAAAGAGATTTAAAAGTTGCATGACATGTGCATCATACATTTTATTTTATATCACTTACTGAGCATTAGGCTCATTAGTTAAGTCTTGCGATGTAGGTACACGCACAGGTGAACAAACTAAGAGACAGTCAATGATGGATTTGCACGAGTGGATCTTGTGGCAGGTTAGGTTAGAGAGATTTAAAGAAAGATGGTTTGTAAAAGAATTAAATGGAAATGATTGCGAAGGTTTTGTAAATTTATTTAATATTCTTTAATGCTTTTTTTTAATACCGGCGTTGGCAAGGAGTGATTCCTGAGGCGATTCGTGATTGGCAGGGACAATTCTCGCGAGGATAGTGACTGGTTAGGCTTATAGTTTTGTCCAAACCAGTCCATCAGTGGCTGGTTTCTGCTCTAAAGAAACTGACAGTGGAATCCAATGAGTGTTAAGCCATGAAGAGAGGGAGGCAGGGATGTGCAGGGACGCTGGAAGCAGCTCTTGGGTGTCCTCCTGGTGAGTGACTTCCTTCAACTTTAGTATGGATTTTTGGACGTTCCTGTTTTGCTAGTGGATGAATAATGTTAGGATTATGCTATATTTTTTGGAATCATGTCTCTGTTGGTGTTTCTGTGTTGGTTCTGTGAAGGATAGTTTAAATATGTGCTCTGTTGTGTTGGATAATTATGGGAAAAGTTAATCATGTTAAAGCTTGAGTCTATGCTATGTTAAGACTTGAGTGTGTTCTTCCATGTGTTGAATGATCCGTGAACCTTGCTTTACTGCTGTCGAATGTATGGAAGTGTTATGTTGTTTGGGATTAAACCAGTTTAGTTACCGCTTTGATGATATGCTCTGTTGGTTGTGGTAAATATGGTAGTAAATAATATATTGGTTTAGCTAGAATGAGTTAATTCAATTTGGGATAGGTTATGTTTTGTTTTAGGCGTTAACGAGTTCCTAGAATTATTACGGAATTAAGGATAGGAAAAGAATAAAAATTAATAAGTTGTGATTATTAATAAGTAAATGTTATTGAATTGTGAAAGTACCGAAAAAGAGAAGAAGGATAAAGATTAAGTGCTAATATGCGATAAAGCTTCGAGGTAAGAAATTGAGTAGAGTCGTTGGCCAATGGAGGCCCTACACCATTAGTTGTGTCTTTTCTTTAAATTGTTTGTTTGTGTTTCTACTATGCTGCCATAATGTGCCTATGTTGTTTGCACGTTATTAATTTAATCTCTATACATGTTTAGAATGTTAGCCTATCGTTATTGTTTCCTTTGAATAGCTAAGCACGTCTACATTGTTATTGCTTTCTTTAAATTACTAAGCAAGTCTATATTGTCATCGCTTTCTTTAAATTGGCAAGCATGCCTATGATATTATTGTTTCCTTTAAATCGCAAAGCATATCTACATTGTTATTGCTTCCTTTTAATTAACAAGTATGCCTATATAGTATGTTAGTAGACTTCCTCATCTCATACTTATATTGTTGTGATTACTGCTTTACATCTCATACTTTTACACTATTACGATTACTACTTTTCATTGACATGCATCACGATAATGTTTCTCATTGACATGCATCATGATAATAGAAACAAATAGGAAGTGCTACCTATGGGGTGGTACTCATATGCATTACGTGAGGAAAATCAATGAATGAAAGGAAAAGAAAATGGGGAGTTGGGGGACAGACGGGTAGTTCGGATCTAATCAGATAGTCTAGACTAAGTCTCCTCCCTTAACGGGAACGGAACCAGCTACCCTAGGTGGTTAGAAGCCGACCAAGACTATACCTCAAACACAGGATCCTCCAATCTCCCACTTGACGTACGAGTTATAAAAGAAACAATAAAAGAATGAAACATAAACAAAAGAAAGGTTTGGGGCGGTACCCATTCGAAAAAGAATTAAAGAGAGGCATGATCATACTGCATATCTTATTTCTTACTGGGTATCGGGCTCACAGTTTGCTAATGGTGTAGGTACACACACAAGAAAATGATAACCAAATCAAGGAGCAGTTTATGAAGGATTTGCACGGGTATGACTTGTGGCGGTTAGGCTGATGAAAGTAAAAGAGATAAGGGTTTTGTAAATGTAAAATACAAGTTTATTTATTGTCTTTTAAAACGAATGATTTATGCTTCTACTGTAAAATGAGAAAAATGGATTTCATAAATAAAGTCTTCCGTTGTTAATAAAGATTTAAGTAACGAGTTTTAAGTAAGATGTTTTATTGATCGAGTTTTTCTAAAAGAACTTTGATTTCAATTGAAGAGTTTTAATAAGTATTCAGTTTTTCTTATAAAAGTTTAATTAATTTCATGCATTTCTAAAAAAACTTTGATTTCAATTTCATGCATTTTTAAAAGGTAATAAAAACTGGGTCGTCACACTTGGCCTCTATGTCCTCTTTTCTTTCCCACATAGCTTCCTCCGCTAAATGGTTTTTCCATAACACTTTCACTAGTGGCATCTGCTTATGCCAAAGTTCTTTTATTCTTGAATCCAAAATCTGAATAGGTCTTTCTTCACATATTAAGTTCGATTGAACTTCCATATCGGCAGGAGGTACCATCTGAATAGAATTCCTGAGGCATTTCTTTAGTATGGATACATGAAATACATTGTGTACACATTCCATGGAAGCTAGCAGTTGCAACTGATACACCATCTTCTCGATTCTTTTCTTGATTGAAAAGGGACCAATATATCTCAGACTTAGTTTCCCTTTCTTTCTGAATCGCATAACTCCCTTAAAAGATGATATTTTTAGGAACACTAAGTTCCCTTCATTGAACTCCAAGTCCCTTCGGTGGTGATCAACATAACGTTTCCGGTGACTTTGAGCAGCCAACATCTCTTATCGGATAATTGCAACTGATCGGCGGTTTGCTGTATCATATCAGGGCCATAAAACTCAGTTTTTCCTATCTCGTTCCAATATAATAGGGATCTACACTTTGTGCCGTACAATGCTTCGTAAGATGGCATTTCGATTGTCGCTTGGAAGCTATTATTGTTGGCAAATTCTACTAAGGGCAACATCTTCCTCCATGCGACTTGAAATTCAAGTAAGATTTGAATTGTACGTTCGCTTTGGCCATCGGTCTATCGATGAAAGGCGGTGCTGAATTTCAATTTTGTGCCCATAGCCTTATTTAAGCTCTTCCAGAACGCAAAAGTGAACCGTGGATCCCAAAATTTTTTCTTTAATCAGAGCAATTAAAGCGAAAACTAATAATAATTTCAAAACATAATTTTAGCACTTTTTACAAAAGTCCGTTATTTATAAAAATTTATCATAATTCAAAAATCACTCTTAAAAACAACCAATATTATTCTTAATTATGTCTGAAATGCCAAAAGCATCATCACGAGCAATGCAAAGTAGGCACCGAACTGTGTTTTAAGTGTGAGAAGCTGGGCATATTACAAAATTTTGCCCAACTGTGGCGAATGGACCAGAAGGGGTGGCTACACTGGTATTTACCCTATATGGGAACAATGGAGAGGAGGATCTACCTGCGACTGTATCATATAATGTTTACGTTAATAACATTACTGTATATGTCTTATTTGATTTCGGAGCTACTTACTCTTTCATTTCAACTGAATTTTGAAAAAAAAGTGAGTGGTCTCTCTAGTCTTAAGAGGAGTGACTATAGAGTACTTTTATCCTCTGGCAAGTATTTGATCGTCAATGGTATTTTAGAAGCATATGTAGTTAAAATAAATAGTCGCACATTCCATGCCAGTCTTATCTTTATGGGCATGAAAGGGTACAATATTATTCTGGGCATGGATTGGCTATCCCATCATCATGCGGTTCTCAACTGTAGGAGAAGAGAAGTCTGCTTTCATTCTCTTGATGACGAACAACACATTTTTCAAGGAGTAAAGGAAAGGGGCAAACTATGGTTATTTCTGCACTTAAGGCAGATCATTATTACAAAGCGGGTGTGAAGGATTTTTGGTGAACGTAATGGACACCACGACAATATTGAGAGCAAAGTTAGAAGAAGTTACGGTGGTCCGAGACTTTCTTGGAGTCTTCTTAGATAATCTCGCTGGGTTACCTCCTAACAGGAAAATTGAATTTGTAATTGATTTAAATCCCGACATAGAACCCGTCTCGAAGAATCCATACAGAATGGCACTGTTAGCCTAAATGTGTTAGGCTCATTTGTTTTGATGATGAATATTGTGTTTGCAATTATAAGTTATTTATTGATGTTCATTGAAATTATGTTTAATTGTGTAATCATTATAGTTATATATATATATATTTATTAGAAATACCCTCAAAACGGGTATTAAGCTTTGCTAACAAGTTTATCTAAGTCCATGTAGTGAATAAATATCATATTAGGACTTAGAGAAATCAAAGAATGGATTACATGAAGAATTTGTTAGCCGAGATAAAGAGACAGACGTTAGGCAGATGAAATTGGCAAAGAAATGAAGGGACGAATGTCCCTCGTGAAGGAAAGGACATCTGTTTTAAAGCAGTGGCGAAGGGACGAAGAGTTGAGATGCTGGCGGACAAAATTGGCGTATTTGTGAAGGAACGGGCGTCCGCTAAGAAAGAATAGACGTCCGCCAAGGAAGAATGGACGTCCTGCTTACGGAATTGAAGGAAATGGACATCTCGCTTTTGAAGGAATTGAGAAACGGACGTCCGTCAAAGAGGAAAAGGATGTCCGATATATTAAGTTAATAAGGGCACGGTAAAGCACACGATTAAAAAGGATTACAAATTGCTCCGAAGTGTTTCGGGCATTAAAACGGTCAATGGCGCGAATGAGAGAGGCGACAAAAAATGTGCAGAACACATAACGACTATATTTCCAATGGCTAGAAGTTGTCGACCGAAAAGGAAGTGGTCGACCGAAAATGGACAGTTCTATAAATTCAAGACCTTCGAAGCTCATTCTAACGAATCGGAAATTGAGGCAAAGCCTTGCCAAATTTGAGACAATTCCAAATCATTTATTGAGCTTGTAATCCAACTCTCCTCATCCCCAAACTTGAGTTTACTATTTGGGAGAGTTTGGAATAGTTTGTATTTTCCAATTCCACATTTGTACTCAACGTAAAGGGTGATGCCCTACGAATTCGTCAAGCAAAGGTGACACCCCGTAATAGTCAAGCAAAGGGTGAAGCCAAATAGTCAATTGTAAAAGGTTTGTTTGACATCCAGAAGTCAAACACCCTCAACCGGGGAGGTTGGACGGATAAGGATCTCCAAGTGGACGCTTGGAGCGCGGATGTAGGTGGGGTTGCCAAACCGTGTGAACAAACTGTGTTTGAACGTTTAATTATATGTGTTAAATCACTTAGAGGTTAGAAATACAAATATCTCACGAAAAGATTAGAATGCCTAAATTCACCCTCTCTCCTCTATAGGCATGCACAGATCCTGACAAGTGGTATCAGAGCGGGTCATTAAAATTTTTTGTGTGATATTGCATATTGTATAAATTTGTTAATTTGTTTGAATTTATTTGACAAATTTCTTGATATATATTCTATATATATATAATTGATTATGGATTGCAATACTCATATTGAAGGGCAATGTATAACTAGACCTCCATTGTTTGATAGCATTGATTATTTATATTGGAGATCTAGGATAGAATTTTTTGTGCAATCTATAGACTATGGTTTATGGAAAATCATTGAATATAGAATAAATATTCCTATATCATCTTGTGATTTCAATGATTTAGATGAACGTAATTTGAGCTTAAATGCTAAAGTCATGAATATTTTATATTGTGCTTTAAGTATAAATGAATTTTATAAAGTACAAGCATGTATTACTGGTAATGATATTTGGAAAATTCTTGAGCTTACACATATAGGTACGGTTCAAAAAGATGAAAGCAAAGAAAGGTCATCCTTCGAAGAAGAGGAAATGGCCAACGTATGCTTTATGGCCAATGAAAATGAGGTAAACAATTCATCGAGCGACTCTGATGATAATGATAATTTGTTGGATGCATTCAATGAATTTTTTTTATCAATACAAAGTGCTTAAACGTGAATACAATTTAAGGAAAAAGGAAATGACAATTTGTTGAAAAAATATGTGGAGATGATTAAATATTTTGAAAATCAAATTGTTGAGTTGAAAAGCACGAATGAAAATTTGAATGCTACTATTCAATCATTAGAGCATGATATTTGTGAATTGAAAGTGAAAAATAATGATTTGAACAATATTGTGCTTAACTTTACTAATGGTAGTAAAAACTTGAGCATGCATTTAGGTAAACAAAGGGTTACGTTTGACAAAGCCGAAATTGGCTACCAACCATTTGTTAAAAAGAAAAATTATAATAATTTCTTTTCTTGCCCATCTATTTGTAATACTTGCAATTCCATAGGGCATAAATCTTTTGTTTATCCATTGAGTTTGAATGCAAAATTGAAATCTAATTTAAGCTCTAAATTAGTATGGGTTCTTAAAGGAACCAAACCTATAACTAATGGACCCAAAAAGATTTGGATACCAAAGAAAAAGAATTAATTTTTGTTATAAGTTGGAGGTTCTCCCGAGGAGCTTGAAAGAAAAAGATAATTGAGTATCCAACACAAAAGGCAAAAGCCTCAAAAGTGTGCCTTCAATACAACAAAGATGAAAGTGCTATCGTGGAGGTACACAATAAGATCTGTTAATGGGTTTAATTTTTTTTTTAATATTTATTCTTCGTTTGAATTGAATTGATAGTATGCATATAGGTTAGAATTCTATTTCCTTTGTGAATTGTGATTTGTAAGATTGCATACTACTTTTTGGTATCATTGGTTTTAATCTTCAATTATTTTAATTCTTCAATTGGTTATTTGTCTTTGAAAATTGTTATATCCAACAAGGGCTTAATAAATTGCATATATTAATTGATTGTTGGAATTTTATTTTGATTATGTAGCAATCCCCATAGATTTAAAATTGATCATCAACATAGAGGGAGTAAATAGAATTGTTGAAATAATTTTGATTGAATTCTTTTGTTTTGATATTTTAAAATTCCCTAATTTCTATTGTATGCATATTGACAAAAAGCGGAAGAAAATTTGTTTATATTTCAATTGGTATCAATAATTCTCTTTCTTTTGTTCCTTTCTAAAAAGCCGGACCAAATCTAGAGTTATAAAATCTTTTCCCAAAGCATAGGGAAGCATAAATATTTTATTTACGAAGTGTTACGTATTAATTACAAAACGCCTTTTCTTTTACTTTCTTTAGTCTAGCCAGCCACAAGTCTTGCATGTACAAATCCTTCATCAACTGCTTCCTCTTCTTATCTCGTACGTGTACCTACACCATTAGCAATTTGTGAGCCTAAGGGCCCAGTAAGAAAAGGGATATGCAATATGATGTATGCCTCTAACTCGTTATGGCGGAATGGGTGCTGCCCCAAGCCATTCTTTTCTTTAAGTTTCATATATTACTCGTACGTAGAGCTGGAGATTGGGGAGTCTGTAAAGGAGAGGGTAGTCTCTTCTATGCTTCTAACTACCTAGAGTAGCCAGTCCCATAACCCGACAAGGGTAGGGCATAGTTCTTTCGTAACCCAATATGGAAAGGGCATAAGTGTCGAGTCTACCAACTACCTTATTTCGTTCATTTATATTAATTTTTCCTCACTCAAATGCATATGATTTCTACCTCGAAGTGGCATTCCTATCGATTTCTATTAATATGATGCATGTCAATGCAATAGTAAAATTACAACCATAAACCATGCAATCCATTCATCAAGGAAATAATAACAATAACAATATAAGAAATAATAACAATATAGCTATGCTTGGAATCTTAAAGAAAACAACAACAATATAGGCATGTTTTAAAGGAAACAATAATGATACAGGCATGCTAGACAATTTATAAGGAACAACAACGATATAGGCATGCTTGGTAATTTAAAAGCAGTAATAGCAATATAAATATGTTTGGCAATTTAGAAGGAACAATAACCATATACGCATGCTTGGCAATTTAAAGAAACAATAACAATATAGATATACTTAGCAATGTAAAGAAAACAATAATAATATAGGCATGGTTTAAAGGAAACAATAATGATACAGACATGCTTGACAATTTATAGGGAACAACAACAATATAGGCATGCTTGGTAATTTAAAGGTAGTAATAATATAAATATCCTTGGCAATTTAGAAGGAACAATAACCATATGCTAACATCCTAAACATGCTTAGAGATTAAATTAATAACGTGTGAACAATATAGGTGTAATAAATAAGGTAGCATAGTAGAAATGCAAATAAACAAAAAAAGAAAAGACACTATTTATGGTGTAGGACTTCCACTGGCCAACGACTCTATTCCAGTTCTTACCTCGAAGCATTAACACAAATTAGCCCTAAATCTTTATCCTTCTTTTCTTTTTCAATACCTTCATAATTAAAACATTTACCTAGTAATAGTCACAACTTATTAATTTCATTGTCTTTTCTTGTCCTTAATTGTATACTAGTTCTAGGAACTCATTGACACTAAAAACAAAACATAAACTCTCCTAATAAATGAATTCACACTGCAACAATACCGCGAAACAAAGCCTAACCCAATTAATTACCTATCATGGAGACTATGTGACCAAACTAACGTAACAGTAGATAAAATCGTCCAACTTGCAGAACACTTAACTTTAATCTCACAGCGCATGAATTTAATTCAACATACATACATAATTTCTCCATATTGAATCCAAGGCTAAACCAACCAATAACACAAAATATGACCTTTCCAAACAGAATAACACATAACCCAATTCCAGCTTGAACTAACATATTCTTCACTACTATATTTTCCACAACCAACAGAGCATTTTTATATATATATATATATATATCAATCATCCAACAGGGTGATTCAGAATATCAATTTAACATTTTCCTACGTCCAACAACTCATCCATAATATATACCCTTAACATGCTTTAGACTAACAACTAATAGAGGAGGATCTAATTACCTGAAGGAAGCTCGAGACCACAACCTGCTCATCCTCACACTTTGTGATAGGCTCCAAGAAACAATGGAGAGCCTTAGAGAAATCTGTTCTGAAAAAATTAACAATACTCGAAACAGCAGCAATGAGATGAATCAAGCTCCAAATATACACATGAACTAGAGCTGTACTTTGGAGGACATAAACATAATATACTCAGGAAAGTCGTATAAAAAATCCAACCCAAAAAGCACTATGGATTAGGAGATATATCAATTTCAAATATGAACCCGAAATCTGTTTCCAACAGAACAGATTTACCAATACAGATTCAAAGCGGAATAACTTGAGCTACATATACCTTATGAAGCTCATTTTTGGAGGGTAGCTCACTGACTTAATCTTGAACAAATCACTAGAAGACCTCAAATAGAGATGAACGTCGTAAGGGCCTCAAACAGATACTATAATCAGCGATAACAACAATCTAGCAAAAATTACAGATTCAACACCTCAACACTAATCCGAAAATAACCTTCTACAATCAATAATCTCCAAAAGGCTTCTTCAGTACATAACCAGCATTCAATCACCCAAACATAGGTTGTCCAAACAGCAAGAAAAGAACATAAAATAACTTCAAGAATTAAGAGGAAAATACAATGGAGTCCGTGGACCTCCTAGTGAGAGGGGCGACTTTGGGGTTGGCCGAAAACCAACACTCTCCAAGGTTGGAAAGTTCTCTTGTCTCCACACCATAATCTTACCTCAAAAAATAAGGATTGGAAGAAACAATATCCCAATGATGCAAGGTTGAGAAGCTTCAAGAGGAGCCTTGCTTGGGGGATGGATGAAATCGGCGCTAAGGGGAGGGGGAGGCCGCGGCTAGGTGTTTACCAAAACACAAAATTTGCCTTCAATTCAAAACTGGTTTCATTTGCAGCAAAGAGGGCTTTTTAAAACCCTAAGAGTTCGTACACTAAAGAAAAAAAAAGACTAAAATAACCCTAATTAGAAAATGACCTAAACAGCCCTTTAACAATAACAAAACAATAAATCCGATTTTGAAAATCAGTCTCTGAAAAAGGGATATTAGATATAGTAAACCAAACCCAAATAAAACGCCCAATATGTCCTTGGAAAGCTCTGTATGTTGGCTGCATTTGATACAAAGGACTAAAGTTGAAACGACGCCGTCTCGGTTGTCAAAATAGCCCTTGATCATCTGCTGCTCAGATTCTAGACGGATTTGGACAGCTCCTAATTTTCTTCTATGATTGCATGATATCCACTAGTCCAAATACACCAAATCCTCTATGTGACATTGAATAAAGCTTTCCTCCAAATTGGATAGAAAATTAAATACCTACAAAACAAATAAAAAGTTAGAAATAAAGGTGCCCGGGCACGGCTCAGGCGATAGGAACTTTGGGGCACATCATACTCCCGGGGTTGAAAAGGATTTGCCCTCAAATCCAGGGAGTATTCATCATTATCTTCTTTGCATGCCTTCCACCCGGATCAAATGGAAAAATTTTGTTTCCACCTTGAGGCAATTTCTTCTTAAAGGAACTTGCAAACCGTCTTGCCAAAGATAGGAGAAGAATTGTGAGTTCGCAAAAGGCGACATTCGAGTCTAGTAGTTGTAGCAATGTTGAATCACAATAATCTTCAATCTTCGAATTTATTTTCTCAACTCCAATATCAAAACCTTCTATCCAAAATTCAAAATCATCACCAATAATACAGGAATTTTCCATCCACCCAATATTAAAGAACCATGGAAGTAAGGAAACTAATGGCATGTACCTTTCTTGGTGCGCATGCTCCATGAGAGTGGATGTATAACTAGCAAGAACAAGATCATGCGGGGATAGAAAAATAGGGTCACAATAATTTTCAAACAAAACATCCAGATTGCTCATCAACACATCTTCATAGGGCAGCAATAAAACAGAGTCACCATTAACCCCAACCAGAACATCTAGAAAATTTATCGACATATCCACAACAGAGCAATATTCAGATTCATCCCACACATAAACAATTCTACCATCAATCCCAGTCATCATATCCAAATTTCTCAAAACAACAACAAAACAGTGCTCTAAGCTGTCTTTAGGCATGCTTAAGATTCTCATCATATTTGAAATGCCAAAAGATACAAAATAACCAACAGAGTCACCATTAACAATATGTCCAGTCCAACAAAGTAGAAGAAGTCCAAAAACAATATTATGCTTAGACAAAATAATTTGGATTAGTAATACCGAATCCACAAAATTTCCATCCCAGTTGTCCAGAACAATTTCAATAACAACAATATTTCTAAACCATCCTATTTTAAAGAACCAAGTAATCAAAGTGTTTAGTGGGGAATACCTCGAGCAACGAGTTTCTGATAGTTTGCTTGATTCTCCACTATTGTAGACAAGCAAATAAAGAATCGAAGGTGGTAATGCACCAAAACCCCAAACTATATCCATAGGCATGTAAGCATCCATGTCAAATCTCCTTCCATTTGTGAATAAAAAATTGACTTTGTCTATGCCGCAACATACATCATAACTAGTCAACTCGCTATGAGTTTTCTCTTCTCGATATTCAATGATGAGAGGTCTTTCTATGGTCAAGAAAAAAAATTCATCTTGAATGAGAGCTAACTCTTTAAAATCATTTTCTCCTTCAATGGTTGCTGCAAAGAATACATCTCCATGCTCCGCTATGCAAGTTTCTTCCATTTTGCATAAATCACTTCGGTTAGGCAAAATTGAAGACTTTTCATCTTCCACGAGTGTTTCCTCAAAGGCCATGAGCATTTCCCTTTGAGGAAGAGTTTCTTCCTTCTTAGTTTTTGCCAGTAAACCATCTCTATTCTCTATATGTTCATCCTTGTGAATTTCAACTTGTAAACACTCTTTCTCAACTACCCGGAAACAATTTTCCTCAACCACTTGAGTATTCATCACGAATAGTGGCCCTTCGGGAGCATGAATAGTCTCTACTACCAAGTTATCTTCTTCATTAGTGGTTTCCAAGGAGTCAACTTGGCTTCTCTCATCAATCAAAAATTCCTTTATAATAATATCTTTTTGATTTGGGCATTTTGAAGCATTGTGCCCAATTCCAAGGCACTCGGAACATCGGATGTCTCTAGCATTTAGCCGAGATGTATCGAATCTTTTTCTTATAAACCTTTTCATCATCTTCCAAGTAATAAGATCATCTTCCCCATCAATTTGATGCTGAGCTTTTAAGTTATTCCACCAAGATTTAGCATAACCAACAAATGACGAGGAGGCTAGTTTCACTTTACCTTTATCCGAAAATTCGTGACCATCAAATATGCTTTCAACTTCTTCAAACCAATCCACACATGCAATATCATTGTTGAATCCTCTAAATGGAGGGATGGATAAATACATATGCTTCAAATCATCTTTTTCATGAGATCTTCTTCTCGAATTCGGAAGCCCTTCCATAACACTTTCTCTCCCACCCCAATCATTCAAGTTTTTATTTCGACCCCTTGACTCGGCTAATGTGTTGAATTTTTCCCTTGGTTTAGGAGTCCTAGGGCCCCTCACATGCCTACTAGAATGTTTCTCTAGACTTTCTTGAAGCCTAAGAATCATGTCAAATAACTCCCGCTTAGTAGGCTCGCTTTGCTCATGAGTTCGCTCGGGTGGTAGTGCACTTGAATTATTTCTCATCTCTCTAGGGTTGTGATAGCGAGCCCCACTTTTAGTACTCAAAATAACCCTCTTAAATCACAATAATACAGCAAGAAAATGTGAACCAAGGCTCTGATACCAAATGATAGGCTCCAAGAAACAATAGAGAGCCTTAGAGAAATCTGTTCCGGAAAAATTAACAATACTCGAACCAGCAGCAATGAGATGAATCAAGCTCCAAATATACACATGAACTAGAGCTGTACTTTGGAGGACATAAACATAATATACTCAGGAAAGTCGTATAAAAAATCCAACCCAAAAAGCACTCTGGATTAGGAGATATATCAATTTCAAATATGAACCCGAAATCTGTTTCCAGCAGAACAGATTTACCAATACAGATTCAAAGCGGAATAACTTGAGCTACATATACCGTATGAAGCTCAATTTGGAGGATAGCTCACTGACTTAATCTTGAATAAATCACTAGAAGACCTCAAATAGAGATGAACGTCGTAAGGGCCTCAAACATATACTATAATCAGCGATAACAACAATCCAGCAAAAATTACAGATTCAACACCTCAACACTAATCCGAAAATAACCTTCTACAATCAATAATCTCCAAAAGGCTTCTTCAGCACATAACCAGCATTCAATCACCCAAACATAGGTTGTCCAAACAGCAAGAAAAGAACATAAAATAACTTCAAGAATTAAGAGGAAAATACAATGGAGTCCGTGGACCTCCTAGTGAGAGGGGCGATAACAATATCCCAATGATGCAAGGTTGAGAAGCTTCAAGAGGAGCCTTGCTTGGGGGATGGATGAAATCGGCGCTAAGGGGAGGGGGAGGCCGCGGCTAGGTGTTTACCAAAACACAAAATTTGCCTTCAATTCAAAACTGGTTTCATTTGCAGCAAAGAGGGCTTTTTAAAACCCTAAGAGTTCGTACACTAAAGAAAAAAAAAGACTAAAATAACCCTAATTAGAAAATGACCTAAACAGCCCTTTAACAATAACAAAACAATAAATCCGATTTTGAAAATCAGTCTCTAAAAAAGGGATATTAGATATAGTAAACCAAACCCAAATAAAACGCCCAATATGTCCTTGGAAAGCTCTGTATGTTGGCTGCATTTGATACGAAGGACTAAAGTTGAAACGACGCCGTCTCGGTTGTCAAAATAGCCCTTGATCATCTGCTGCTCAGATTCTAGACGGATTTGGATAGCTCCTAATTTTCTTCTATGATTGCATGATATCCACTAGTCCAAATACACCAAATCCTCTATGTGACATTGAATAAAGCTTTCCTCCAAATTGGATAGAAAATTAAATACCTACAAAACAAATAAAAAGTTAGAAACAAAGGTGCCCCAGGCACGGCTCAGGCGATAGGAACTTGGGGCACGTCACTTTGTCTCCTTCTCTGAACTTCAACTTTTCTCCTCACAGAAGCTCACCCAAGAGCTTTTCTTCCAGTCTTAAACCTAAGCATGTGCGTATGTTGGTTATTCATTAATATTATCGAGGTATTACATTAATAATTGGTATCAATCTTGAATTTCAATCCCCATTGTTTTGATTTTGTGCATTGAAGTAGGGGGAGAGAAATTTATTTTAACTTGAATTCATTTTTGATTATTTTCAATTGGTACTTTATTCTTGTTGAACATAAATTTGTTTTGAATGATAGTATTCCCTCCATATATGTTTGTTGATAATCCAATAGGAGAAGGAGAATATAAGTTGCATTGATTGCATAAGGGGGAGAGAAATTGATTCATTTGGGAAACTAATCCCCAATATTTTGGGTAGATGTAGTAGCATAGGGGGAGAGAAATATGATTTCCATATGTTGAAATTGTATATTGACAATTGGTATATTTTTCTTGGAAATTTTAATTGAATTGAATGTTTAGGTTCCCTCCCACGTTTGTAATTGGTATAAATTTTGACAAAGGGGGAATACAATTTGTTTTAAAAAATTTGATGGTTTAGACTCACCTCCCCAAGGTCTTCTTTTTTGTTATGACAAAAAGGGAGAGAGGATTGTATAAGTTGTTATGGGGGAGAGAAAAGTTGTTATAGGGTAAAGAAATGATAGCATGTATGCATGAAATTAAATGTTAGATATATTGCATAAACTAAGGGGAGAGATCAAATATGCAACAACATATGCACATGCTTAGGTTTAAGAATAACCAACTTATAATATTTTGTCATCTTCAAAAAGTGGGAGATTGTTAGCCTAAATGTGTTAGGCTCATTTGTTTTGATGATAAATATTGTGTTTGCAATTATAAGTTGGTTATTGATGTTTATTGAAATTATGCTTAATTGTATAATTATTATATTTATATGTATATTCATTGAAAATACCCTCAAAATGGGTATTAAGTTGTGCTAACAAGTTTATATAAGTCCATATAGTGAATATGTATCATATTGTGACTTAGAGAAATCAAGGAATGGATTACATGAAGAATTTGTTAGCCGAGATGAAGAGACAGACATTGGGATGATGATATTGGCAAAGAAATGAAAGGATAGACGTCCCTCATGAAGGAAAGGATGTTGTTTTAAAGCAGTGGCGAAGGGACAAAGAGTCGAGACATGGGCGGACGAAATTGGCGTATTTGTGAAGGAAGGAACGTCCGCTAAGAGGGGACGGATGTCCCCCAAGGAAGAATGGACGTCTCGCTTATGGAATTGAAGGAAACAGACATCCCGCTTTTGAAGAAATTGAGAAACGGACATCCATCTGTTGGGAGTAATGTGCCCAACAAGCAAATGTAATAAAACAATTTTATAATATAGGAATAAATTTATATTGATTGATATTATGTTAACATTTTAGATTGTGTTTTATAAAATTCATAGAAAATTCCTTTATTATTTATGCTAACTTTATATTAACATATATATTGTATATATGTTGGATAAAATATAAAAAGTAATAACCAAAATATGTCCATGACATATATTTGAAGTATGAAATCTTTAAATAGTTCATAGTCATAAACATAGTTTATCTCATTAAGAATATATAGTCATATCACGACTATATATGTAGTGACATAAGATAAATATGTTTTATATAATATGATTATATAGTATTGAACCAGATAAAATTATATTGTTCTGATAATTTCTGTTAAATATAGAACAATTAATTTTATCATAATGATGGTCATATATGCATGATCTTAATTCATTGTATTTATCAAACTCCTATTTTATTTTAATTTATTCTTTGATTTACTCGGTAAAGTTTTATACAAGTTACGATTCGGATGCCTTGTATATTGGGAGTGAATTAAAATGAATACCTGAGAATGTTAATATCGATACAATGAAATTCATTTTTATAGATTCTCTTGTTTGTTAGTTCAAGGATCGAATAATTAGCGTGCAATTCATAATCGTTATGAATTAATTATTTAATCAAGAACTAATGGTAGTCAAGGATAAAGACGTAATATGAGAAGTTAACGAATTATAAACCTAGCTCTATTGCGAATCTAAATGGAGGGTTAATACATATGTAATGGCTATATCAATGGACATTACTTTGAGTAAATATATTCTATAGTTTTGAGAGTGCAACTCTAAGTATTTAGTGGAATTACTTTAGAGTTAATAATTATGTTAATTGATATAAAGAGTTTATATTAATTAACGTAATATTATTAGCTTAAAACTATAGGTCCATTGGTCCCTTCGTCACATTCTATCATTATTCGAATAATTAAAAAAAATAAACAAAGAAGATTAAATAATTAATTATGAATTAATTAGTTAATACACTCAATAATAAGTTTATTATTTTTCATTAGATGAAATAATTGAATTATTGATTATTCAATTAATTAAGACAAAATAACAAAAATTGTCCTAGTTAATATGTTTGTTATATTTCATTAAATGAAATTATTGAATTATTGATTTTTCAATTAATTAACAAATATAAAGTAACTTTTGAAAATAGTTTTTAAAATAGATTTTGTCAAATTTGAGTTAATGTTAAATTTGAGTTAATGTCATAGTGCCAAGTGTTGAGCTATCCATCCACTCCCAATTCCCTTTTCTACTTTTCTATTTCTTCTTCGTATTTCTTATCATATTTCTGTTACCGATGCGTATGAATACCGCCCCAAGGTGGTACTCCCTATTTGTTTCTATTAGCATGATGCGTGAAGACACTTAAATAAAACATTCATGGAAATAAACGACGACAATTTAGGAAAAATATTCACATAATAAGAAATTGGCAGATTTCACACAATTAGAATATCATGCTCGAAAGGAAACTAAATCAACAACTAACATGCTCGATAAGATAGATACAATTTAACGTGCTTGACAAATTCACAACCAAGTCAATGAACATATTTAAGGGCATATAAGCAGCAAATGGACAGGTTGAGAACAGTAAATAACATGCTTAACAATGAGTTAGAAGTTAAAGATTATATAAGTGATAGATTAACCCGCTTGATATTTAAGGGAACAATGGTTTATTTTCATGCTAGATAAAGTAACAACACACCAATGACAATAACAGCAGCAACTTTTTATGAATTTATATGCTTTAACAATATTTGCAGCATGCTTTACAAAGGAACTATAATAGCAATCTAAATAACGTATACAAGCTAATGATCACCATGACAATATGACAGCCGCAGCAACACATATGACAACAATACACGGCAGACAAAATCTGATTTGTTTTCATTAGTAGTTTAACAATGAGGTACCATGCTTTAAGGATATATAACAGCAGCTTAAAAGAAATAGAGGATTGCATGTTTACAAGTTTAATCCAGTCGAGTTATCATTCGTTAGTTTACAGCAGTTTATCACATAGCGGTAATGAAATTAAAACGGATGGAGTGTATAAAGGGCAGAAAATAAACGTTTACAGAATATAAGCATTGAACCTATTTCATTTCTCCTTAACATTCACTCTAACTTGCTTAACTCATCTTTTACCACATCACATAGAGACTTGCATTTTAAGTTGAACATCTAGGGAATATGCAGCAGCAACAACCTATTCTACTAACAAGCTTAACTACAGCAGGTGAAAATACAGCAAGGAATAATGGAACAACAATGGAATGTATCAACAGCACAAGTAAGAACACTACAACCAACTAAAACAAAATGTAAGAACACTATAACAACTAAAACAGAATGTACAAGGTAGAGCAGCAAAGGACACGTATTCACAACACAGAAAATATACTACTTTCTGTTCAGCTTACCATTACTTAGTATTCATCCATTCATATTCATAGCTTATCTAGTTCCTTCATTGAATAAGTTAATGTAACTACAGAAAACTAAAAGCTTAACAATAAACGGAGAATAAGAATAAAAACCTACAGCAACAAGACATGCAGTGGAGTCAAAGAGTGCAGCAGAACAACTAAACCAACACAACCATCACACAATCTACTTGTGGGTAGGGCTTCCTCAAGCCAACGACTACCCATTCCCTTATCTAAAGGTTGAAGAACTGCAACAACTCTAACCCTCACAGCTCACCCACACTCCAGACGAGAGCTTGACAGGAAGGAAAAGAAGAATGCAGTAGGATGAAAACGGGAGCAGCTGGAGGTTAAATGGAGATAATTGGAGAGAGAGAGAGGGATTACCTAGACATAATCATACGTCTAGAGGGAGGAGGTCGTCTCCCCTAGTGATCCAGACCTATAGGGATGACTTTCGTGTGCAAATTTAATGGCAACACGACAAGTTGTCTGATTTTTGTCCCTAATTTATCACTGGTCTGCTATCTTTTGGATGAGCGTGGATGACTTGGTCTCGTCCGTATGCGTCCGGAAGATCAATTATCGCAAGCAAACTTGAGGCTTCGGACGAGAAATGGCGTCATCATTCTCGTCCATATTGTCCAAATTGTCTTTCCGACACGGTTTGGTGTTCGCAACAGCGTCCATGTGCATCCGAAAGAGTCCATAATTTGGACAGAGTCGATGCGGATGAAGCTTCACCTCATCCGCAGTCGTCCATAGTGTCGTTCGAAAGTGTCTAGGATTTGGACAGATTCAAATCGGACGAGGTCCAATATCGTCTGCAAGCATTTGGATGCATCCGAAAGTCCCCAGACTTGGACAGATTCGATGCAGACGCCATCCTTCTCGTCCACATCATCCACAAGCTCATCTGCAAGTCCACGTTGTGCACACTTAGGACGAGAAATCTCATCCTCAGAGTCGTCCCAAAGTCGGGACAACACTCCAAGTGTGTCGCAGACGACATATTGCGTCCGCAATGTCGTCTGCATGTGTCTGAAAGTCCCTGGACACCATTTCCTTGTATTTTTCCCACTTAATTCCAATCCCATAAACTTTCCCCACTAATAAACGTCATATTTTAACACGAAATAATACGCCACGTAATATGTTATTTCCAAAAATTTGATTACATAATGTACGCGGGGAAAATTAGGATTGGGGTATTACTTATGCACCAATGTATTAACGTAAACAGTACCTAATACAGGTAGATCCTCCTCTCCATTGTTTCCATATATGGTAAATTCCCATGGAGCCACCCCTTCTGGTCCTTTCGCCACAGTTGGGAAAAATTTTGCAATATGCCCCGACTTCTCACACTTAAAATATAGTCTGGTGTCTACTTTGCACTACCTGTAATGATGCTTCTGGCATTTCGGACATAATTTAGGCTGATTAGATGGAACAATGGCCAGTATGGGGTGCTTGTCTCTTCCCTGTTGTGCTTCACCTTCTGATGGTGTTTTCATTCCTTGGTTCGCAGGTGGTATGCCCTGTTGCTGTTTGTTCTGGTTATTCCTCTAGAGCCTTTGGTTTATTTCCAGATGTTTTGCCGCCATCAGTTCCACATCTTCTACATCGAGTGCCTTCGCAATAATCTATGCATAAGGGACACCTTGAATGCCATATATTCTTACTCCTCTCATGATTTCCATCTTAAGACCTTGGACAAAGTGGACTTTGTGCTTGTTGTTGGCAACCAGATGTGGAGCGAATCTGGATAACGCTTCAAACTTCTGAATGTACTCTGTTACTGTCCCTGTCTAGCGCAATCACACAAACTCTACTAATGTCAAAGTCTAGGTGGTAAAATTGAAGTACTTTTCATATAACAGTTCCTTGAAGTTCTCCCATATAAGAGTTCGGACGTTTTGTGTTGCCTTGACCAAATCCCACCAAAATCGTGCATCTTGGACTAGTAAATATGCATCACGGGTTAGTTTCTCACTTTCTTGAATCCTAGAGTACTCAAACATATCTTCAAGGGATCGGATCCATTCCTCAGCACCTATAACGTCAAAGATGCTGCCATCAAAACTAGGAGGCTTCAATCGTAGGAACTTTTCCCAACCGGCTTCCTCAGGAACTACCACCACACGATGATTTCTGTTTTCATTTTCTCTTTCTTTAAGTCACTCTACGATAGTGGTCAATTGGTTAATTGCATCATCTCATTCATTCTGATTTCCAATATTTTGCTGGCTAGCGGTATTTTCTTGACCACCGATTGCCTCATCATTATTTCTTCCATTAGCTCTTCTCCCCTCCTAATTTGTACCATAATTAAATTAATAATTAACACTCTTAATTAATCTAACAATGTAATCACTATACCCCACATAACATTTAACTATATTATCTCAAAATCATTCACAATTACATCAACTTATTTTTGAGGTAATAAAATCATTCCTTGATTTTGGGTATTACATTCTTCCATCCTTATATAAATTTCTTCCTCAAAATTTGGCTAACAAAATAGCTCAGGATTGCCCAACGAAATAGCTCAGGATACTTGGCCTCCATGTCCTCTTTTCTTTTCCCACGTAGCTTCCTCCGCTGAATGATTTTACCATAACACTTTCACTAGTGAGATCTGCTTATGTTGAAGTTCTTTTACTCTTGAGTCCAGAATTTGAATAGGTCTTTCTTCATAGCTTAAGTTGGATTGAACTTTCACATCGACAAGAGTTACCATCTGAATCAAATCTCCGAGGCATTTCTTTAGCATGGATACGTGAAATACATTATCTCAAAATCATCCTCAATTACATCAACTTATTTTCGGGGTAATAAAATCATTCCTTAGTTTCCAATAATTCACAATTATTATTGTCCATAGGCCTAGCTTAATTCTGGGTATTACAAAATCAATCCAACAGTCCAACATCTTTCCATATAAACACATTCACAAAGCATCTTTCTCCATTCATTTTGATCACATTCATTTCAAGGCCTCATCCAACGGTTCCTAATGCATCCAATCATCCTACATGTTATTTTCGTAATTTCTAAAATAAAATAACAATACCAGCAATTACAATTTTCCTTAATTGTGGATTATTATTCTTTACTAATTCTTGGCTTTCTTAATTCCTAAAAAATTCTTATTTTATTTTATTATTTATTAAATACATTCTTTATTTAATCTTTCCTGATTCCATAATTATTTAATAATTTCAAATCCTTCAATAAAATTCTCCAATTAATCTATTAAATTATAAATTATCATATGTCAAAATTAAAATTATTCATACAAAAATTCTGGGTATTACAAAAGGTACGCTAGATTGCTTTTGTAATATATGTTTACGTTATGTATTATATATAAACATTTGTTTGAGCCTGTTCATTTTTGTAGGGGTTGGTGACAGCTATTGGCAAGTTTGCAGAGTCAGCGGAGTATTGTTTTCCCTCAGACACTTGTATGACAACGTCAAAAAATAATTTAGAGGCAAGTTGTACAATGACGCAATGTGAAATGCATCTAGAGCCACAACAGAAGCACACTTTGAGAGAGAGATTTGAAAATTATATCTGGCAAACGTGGCAGCACATGCATACCTACGAGGAATCAAGCCGAGCTTTTAGTTAAAACATGCTTTCAGTTTGATCCCAAAATGCGATATAAGCCACAAAAACTTGAGTGATTCCATCAAAACCTTCCATCAAAACTTGCATCCTACCAGTTCCAGACAAACCAATCTTAACTATATTTCAGATGATAAGAAAGAGCATCATACCGATGATAGTTAAGAAAAATGAAAAGATGGCTGAGTTGACGGAACTTTTTTGTACTCATATCAAGAAGAGGCCTTTCAAGCTACAACTTGCCTCTTAAAATTGGAGTTCATTTTTTTGCAAGACCTGGCCAGTTTGAGGTTAGCAATAGTAACAAACAGTATGTAGTTGATTTGGACAAAAATACTTATAACTGCTACCGATGAGATTTGATTGAAATCTCGTGCATGCATGTCATCCCATGAATGCATTTTATGAGGAGATCAGTGGAAGAATTTGTGCATGAATACTTCCACCAGGAAATACGAGTCTACACAAGTGAAAAAATATACATCTCTTTATCTATTAGCACCATGATAATTGCAATTGCTTTTGGCAGCAAGGCTTCATATGGATAGTGAGTGTGCAGGTCAACGAGGACAAAAACATGATTGTGATGGGTGTGTCTAAAAAGTAAACCATGTGTTAGAACTATTCAAACATGAAGTACGAAAAAATTATGAAGTTTATTTACATGAATTCATCCTAACATAATAAGCAATCTTTTCATTTGAATGGTGAAGTATTCTTCTTCGTTCAACGTATTACATTGCATACAAAGAACGCAAGGATGAGTAATAAAATAAAATCTTCTCAACTACTTAATTTAACAAAACATAATTCTCACCATGTTTTATGTCACTTCTTGCTTTGGAATGATCATAGTAGTGATGTGGTACCCATTGTCTCTCTGAAAATGAAAACAAGAAGCAAAATATCCTAAGTATAAAGTCCAAAACACAAAATGCTAGAAAATGAAATAGTTTCCCTCTAAGAATACCACATGTCTCTAGGTTTTTATTAGTATTTGCACAAACTAATCCAAAGAAAGTATCCATTGGGTCTAGTGCCTGAAATAAACATTTTCAAACCATTAGACTAATAAGGCATGAATAATTATAGATACATAAATAACAAAATCAAAGAGCTACCACTTGCAAAGTTTGAAATGGAAGTTGTATTCCACCTAACACGCCTGCCGATGGAGGAATGAGAGCCACTATATGTTGCACCTTAGCAAACACAGTAAGAGGAGAAGGTTGGCGTGTGATAGCAAGAGTGCTACACATTTGAGACACGTTATTATATCTTATACAAATAAACTAAAAAAATGATTAATGCATAGATGGACTTTGCGTATAAACTAAAAAACTTACAAGCATTATGAGGGTTCAGCTACTAGAGAGGCTGCTGAAGAGGATGTTGAAGAGGATGTTGAAGAGGCTACTCGAGAGGATGTTGGAGGGTTACTCGATCATGCGTACGCCTCCTCGTTCATACCTTCATTCATTGCTATTCGTCTTCCATTCTTTGCAGATGCTCCTCCATGAAGAGGATGTTGGTGCTCCTCCGCTCGATCCTCCATTCTTGGCAATCAACTCTCCAAGTAGCCAACGATCCTATTGACCATCTTCTCAGCCATCGACATAAAGTGAGATGACTGAGGAGGGAACGGAGACATAGCTTTAGAGTATCATCCTCTATGGGTATGGAAGTGATGATGGAGATTGTCCAGCTGAGGTGGTTTGAGGTTGTAACATCTGAAAAATTTGATGTACAATTAAGATGGTATTTAAGATTCATGGTTAATTATTGAATTGGATTAAGTTGGAATTATTATGAAGGAATGAAGTAAGGGATTATGAGTGAAGATTATGGATATTGATTTGGTATTAAATGATTGTTTGGTTGAGTGATAATAACTTAGTAAATTTTAGAGGTTGGAATGTGAAAAACCAAGGTTTTGTGATGGTGCGGTCAGCCGGGGGATGAAGTGTAGCCGTTCAGACCTAGATATCTCTTGGAAGTCTCGAAAGTAATGGTATCCGTAGATGTATACGGATGTTCATATGATCGTCTGAAATTTAGAATGCTCCCGAGTAGTTTTGCAGTCACTCAAAGTTCAAGTTGAAGTTAACCGAATCAAGGAAAATCATAAAGAAAAAGTAGAAGCAGAAGTATTGATGTCTGCGACTGATGGGTGTATATCCATAGGAGGTGTCTGGCAAACCAAAGGTTAAGAGGCAGTCAATCAGTGTAACGCCCCGTTTATAAAAATCAATTTTCTTTATTTCAAAACTCATGGTAAATTAAAATTTTCTTTTAATCTTTTCAAAAGATATTGCTTAATAGGAAATTAGAGTAATTTAGCGGAATAAATGCAAAGCATAATTTTAAACAATTTAAAATGCAGTCTGTTTTATACAAATCATTTATATAATAAAATTATAAAATAACCATTGTTTCATGAGTCATAACTCATTATGTCTCCTTCAGTTGATAACCCAAGATTTCACCTAGCAATGCCTCTTCCTTCATTAATATTTACCTGCATCACGGGTAATACAATGAGCCGAGGCTCAGCAAAAAATAAAATGTATGCATATGCTATGAAATGCTTATGCAGTTGTTATTAGAGAAGAACCTATCCCCTCTACATGCTATTTAGTTTCACTTAACAGTCCAGATGTATGAGATCTCATCAATCTAGGGAAGTTGGATCCACTATACCGTCTTGTGGCTTACTGTCACTCTGGCTAGGAGATTCATCCATTAGGGGCGTCACCACCGATCACATACACCTATTTACGTTTATTGATTCATTTATAAACATGTCATGTATATGTCAGCAGTTTCATAAGCTCTATCATGATGCATGTACAGTTCATAACAATACAATGGAATTAACAGCACTACAACAGTCCATATATGAAACTAAGACAGTTTATATATTTTTATTCATTTTGACGTTCACGTATTTTTCTTTGTTATTTCGTGCATTAATTACAACAATAATTTTTGTAATTATATTGATATTATTTTAATGATAATTCGCATAATGTTTCCAATCATATTTTCAACGTTTATATAATTTCAACAATAATTTAAAGTAAGTGGAAACACAAAATCCCGTGATGCAGGGCCTCCACTGGCCACCACATCCTATTTCTTACCTTTTGTAGAATTTTCCTACGGTTAAATTTCCCACCTGTAACTTCTCCCAATTCTGGAGTAACTCCTCCTCCACACTTTCACCTTCAAATGTCTAAGACCTGACAACAAAGCGGAATGTTACAGGGCGCCTTGGAGATTCAAACATATTAGGAATTCGATCCATTATCTATGGAGAGATAAGAACCGAACTATCCAAGACAGGAGCTTGGCCCAAACCAAACGTGCTAGTTGAACCAAAGGTATCAAAGTTTGATCCATTCAAGCAAACAATTGAAGAAGATCAAGTCCTCAAAGAAAACTCAAGAAGAAAATAACTCTCTAAGCAAAAATACTCTCAAATTTCAAGTTGTAAGTTGTGATTTTTATTGAAGACTTGCCCATCTATTTATAGGCAACTCAAGGGGGACATGGAGTCATTAAAATATACAAAAGAAATGATACAATTCAAAGTTAGGCGTGGAAAAATGGTGGGAGACATGAGGAAGACATGTCTGGTCGGCGGTGGGCGTGGCAGCAGGTGGGTGGCGAACGCAGTGTCAGGGTTAGGCAGGTGTGAACGCGCGCTGTTGGCGTGCAGATTGTCAACGCTGTTGGCGCATGCGTTGTCGGTGCCTAACTTGTCAGTGCCCGTGTTGACCTTCTGGTGCCACGCGCGGTGGGCCTGGCCGTGGGCTGAAATGACCCAACTTCAATTTTATCCATTGTCTCTTGAATCCATTCCCTTTTTAGGTCTCTATTGGACACTTCTTGTAATACCCCAATTTTTTATATTTGAATTTATTAAGGATAATTAAAAAGTGATTTAGAATATTTGAATTAATTGGGTAATTATCGGGGTATTACCAGTAACGTATTCATTAGATTATAACTTATGAAAATTTATCGAATGATAATTATGATTAATTTGGTAAGAAAATTATTAAGGGACCTTAAATTAAAAGGAGAAAAAAAAATAGAATGAGGTTAATTATAATTAAAGTGTAAGAATAAAATTAATTGGGGATTAGTGAAGAATTAATATAATAGAAATTAAGATAAAATAAAAAGGAAATCAAATGGAAATTGGAGGAAGAGAACTGGTTCAGTAGGAGAACTAGTTTGTGTGGTGTGATTGTTGGCCGGTCTAGTTCGATTTAGCAATGGGGGAAATCAAATTGGCCTTTGGCCATTTTTCAGAAAAATAACAGGGAGAGAGAGAGAGAGAGCAATCGGCTGAGGAGAAGAGAGAACCCGAGGGAGAAATCGGGAGAGGGGGTGCGATGAGCGAGTGAGGAACGACAGGAGGATGAGCTTGAGCTCGGGCTCGGGTGTTCAAAAGGGTAGCTGGAGAAACGGCACGGCTGTCTCAGGCTTTCGCAATGGAGGTGAGATGATGTGGTCAATGGTGCGTCGAGCTCTGACGACGCGTTGCTGGCTCTTGGCGTGCGCGTTGTCCAGCGAACGACGAGGCGACGATGAGGCAACGACGATAGTAAGTAAGCAGCGATCAACGAGTTGGTGAGGCAGGGCTGGGCGGTTCGCGAGGTGAGGCTGGGTCCAGCTTTCGATTCGGTCCAAGCCAGTTCATCCTTGCTGGTCTGTGCTCTACAGCAGACAACACCCTCCTCCTTCCAGCCTAGAGTCTCACCCTGCGTGACCGACAACTTCTGGAAAAGCAAAAAGAAATAAGGGCATGTTGTTGAGCGTGCGGAAGAAAATGAGAGGAAAGGCTGAATGAGTGGGCTCTCTAGCAGATTATTAAGGGATGAAAATGAAGCATAGAGTTTGCGAGTATGAGAAAGAGTGGACTGGAGCTATGAGAAAAAGGGAAATGGGAGGGTTGTGTGAAGGAGAAAGTGAAGCCATCAGGTATTCTGTCATGTTTTTCCTTGTTGGTTGAAGGAGAAGAATATGCTTTTGTTAATGGATGATTAAGAATATTGTGCATTGTTATTAAATTTTGTTAAAAGCATAGTGATTATAGTCAATGGCCTCCTTATTTTGTTAAGCTATTTTGTTAAACTTGGTGATGATTTCTTGGACGTTTGGATATTCTATTAATTGGGGATGATGTTGTGAGAGGTCCATGTGTTGTTGAATTTGATACCATATGTTAACTATTGATGAGCAGGTTATGAATATCTTGGTTATTATGAAATTAATTATAGAGGTTAAATGAATTGTTTGTTATGGTTAAGGGTAAAACTTTATTTGTCCCTTGTTAATGTTCCACTTGTGGTTGGCTATGGCTTCTGGAAAATGAGCCTCTAATGGTTTGATTGGTATGTTGGACAGTGGATTATGTCTCTGTTGTTGGTAGAGTTGAAATCAATAATTATATGTCCTTGTAGTATACTTTATACTAGGACTTTTGTTGAACCTTGGTGACCATGAGGTAATAAATGATTTCCGCGAAAAGTGTGAGTTTAAAGTTCTGTAAATCAGGGCTTCTCTTTTATTGGGTATAGCGTTGATGAAAATAAGTTGATGAAAAACTTTAGGCGATTAGGTTTGAACTAATGATGTCAATGTTGCTGAAGATAATGAATTATAGAAATGAGACTGATTGGTGATTATTAATGACAAATGTTTTGACTATGAAGGTATTGAAAAGGGAAGAAGGATAACTATTAAATGCCAACCGCGATAAATATTTGAGGTAAGGAATTGGGTATCTCTTGGCCAGTGGAGACCCTACCCATAAGTAGGTGTGCGTGAGTTTTATGTTAGTTCCTTGTCATGCTCACTGTTAGTTGATTCTTTGTTGATAATTCCTTGGTGGATTTTACTACTGTTAGTACTTTGTAGCATTTCCTTGGTTGTTAACTCTTTTCCTATGTTGTTGATTTGCTCTGTGAATTTCCTTATTGTTAGTTCGGTAATCAAGGCTTAAATAATTGATGAACGAGTGATAGACAATTGATGAACGAGTAATGCTTAGAAAATGAACGAGATAAATGAGTTAAGCGCGAAGACATTATTATGAATTGTTTTTTATAGTTTAACTTCTGTTTTGTTATTAATTACAAGCTGCTATTTATTTCATCATTGTTCTGTTGTCATTTGTTGGTATTACTTTCATAACTTAGTGTTAATACTTGTGATAATGAGCATGTTTAATTGGTAATTTACTAGAATCCTGAGTAGGTTAATCAATCGAGCACGTTAACTAATTCAGTAATCTAAGCATGTAAATAATTAGATTAAGCTCAGTAATCTAATATGTTCTTGTGTTGATAGCTCTATGATTGATACTCGATAGTTATTTCCTTTGTTATTGTTAGCTCCGTGATTTCCTTTATTTGTTAGTTCCTGCGATTATATATATATGTTGCTGTTAAGTTCCTGCAAATGATTCCTGCACCTGATAGTGATGATTGTGATGAATGCGAAATGAGTGAATGATAAATGGTTATGTGAAGTCTGAAAATGAGCTAAGAGTCCTAGGTTGTGTTTTAAATGTTTACTTGTTGTTTAGTTATTAATCACAAGTTGTTACATTTTCATTATTGTTTACTTGCTGATTAGTTATTAATTACAAACATGCTTGATTAACTAAGTAGACCTAAGCACGTCTAATTAACTAATTAATTAACTAGTCTCTAAATAACTGAGTAGACCTTAAGGTAAGTAATGGTTGCATGTGCTTGGCTTAACAACCTACATAACAAGATGGTAGGATGATATCAATTTATGATAAGTTGTGATATTTTTGTGTTTTGTCTTGAAAGTGAAATTATGATTAGGATAATGTGTTGTTTGAGAATGTTATGTGTTATTATCACCCGAGGATATGCTATGATTATGCATTCATGTTCATGCATTATGTTTTCAAGAAATTGACAAAAATATTTTACATGTATCGGTTTTCAAGTAAGAAAGATAGAAATAAAAATGAAATTATGTAAGAAGTTTTGGCGATACGGTACTAGCAGCTTTGGGTGGTTGATGTCCCTGTTGGAGTTTTGGTGGGCTTGTCCCCCCAATGATTTTTAGCTTTGGTGTCGTGTCCCAATGTCAAGATGAAGAACAAGAACAAAAAGAACAAAAAGAAAGAAAAGAAAGAAAACTGAAACGCAAACGAGAAAGAAAATTGAAATGCAAACGTTTCATGAAGAGTGCATGTTGGATACTCATTCTCCTTCAACTTTGTTGATCCCCATACGGTCCACTTTTCAATTTATTGTAGATGTCGTCAGGCTTCCCTTGCATTCTGGGCTCCTCATCTGAGATAGGCACCCATTATGCTCAATAATCTTTTGAATTAGCCAATTATATGGCAGACTCTTGGCTAGGTTGTTAAAGACGTCATACATGTGACTCAAAATCACATACCCGAGGTTCACCCTCTTTTGGTTGAACATCTTCTTCAGCATATAGAGATTCATGCAACAAACATGGTTTCAATGCCCATCCCATGGTAGAATAGTGTGCATCATGATGTGATGGACCACTCGGGCTCTGGCATTCAAGTCCTTGGACTTTGGCTTCTTGAACACTTCAATCTCGGGATTGTAGTACAACTATTGAAACACTGCCAAATCTTCTTCTCGTCTAATGAAATTTGGATCCTGAGATACTTGGTAATATTACTCGCTTGGTTCCTTTGTCTAACATCTAAGCAGCAAGTTATATATCATTAGGAGTCAACCTCAAATTTTGTCCAAACATGTAAGTCTGGACTTCTACTGGTTGGATGGACAGTTCCAAATTGGCATAAAATAGATTGACAATTCGCTCACTGTAACTTCCATTGAATCTGCACAAACTCGCTAATCTAGCACTATCAACCATGTCTTCTATTCCCATATCAGATAATGAATTGAAATCTATTCTTCTTGATACAATAATCGAACAATATTTAATATCATCTTCGTACCTATCATTTGCCGATACAATCCTGATGACCAATGAGTGGAAATGATCTGATATAGGTTGGAAACAAACCACTTGAGATACTGGTTGTGCTTGAGGTTGAGATTGTGTCTGAGGTTGGAGTTGTCCTTCACCTTCGGGTTGTTCATTGCGCTAAAATTGAGTGCGAACGAACTTAGTTGCATTTCATCTACGGATACGGGCCGATTCAGATTATGGTTGAGGTTGAAGTTGATGTTGAGACTGAGAGGGAGCAACTTTACGCTTGAGAGTCAATTTTGTAGTCCTAGAATCCATTGGATTGGATGAGATAGTGAGGGCTAGGGTTAGGGTTCGGGGTTCGGAGTTCATTGAGGAAATCGCTCTAATAGTATTATGCTCTATTCGAAGTGAAATGTTAATTTATATACTAAGGTAACGGAAGGCATTGGCTTACTTTTCATTGGAGAAAGTATTCATTCTGCTGTGGAAACTACTCTTTCCGCTCTGACTAGGAGAGCCATGGATTAGGACTTACTTTCTGCACCAGAAGACAAATTTCCTCTGTGAAGCAAATATTTTCTATTGCGGAAATATGCCTTCTCCTACAGAAAACAAATTCTTTGATTAGGACTACTTCATGTACAGGTCTGCTACGAAAAGTGAACTTATCCGCTGCTAAAAGAAATTGAAATTTTTAACGGAAAACGTGACAAAGATATTTGATCCGTTCATTTCTCATAGTTAAATATTTTATTAGTTAGAAAAAAAATTGTTTAATGATTGTCTTATCATAGATCTCATAGTTCAGTGGTTATTTTGTTAATTTTTCTAAATATTACAAAAAAGAAAATAAATCTGCACAAACTGTGCCTAAAGTAACTAAAACTAACTCAAAACCAAATTCAAACCAACTAAAACTAACTCCAAATGAAAAAAAAAATCTAAAACGTAAATAAAACTGGAATCTAACCAAACAAAATTGAAAAAATCTGCTCAAGGTTCATTTACTCATAATGTAAGATTGAAGGTTTATTATGTTAAAAAGAAGTTCAATTTCTAAGTTGAACGAATGTAAAAATTTAAAGTTCACTTTATTAAAAAAAGTTCAGGTTTGAGTTGAAAATTTTTTTATTCAATTTATACTTTATCCAAAAATATTAATTGAAAGTCCATCAAGTTCTCTCCAGATAAAGAATAACAATAATAAAATGATAATCATTTTGAAATTTCTTTAATATTTGTATGAAAAACTATGCAAAGGAGTTTCAAGAAATTATGCAAATCATCAAAGAAATAAAGGGAGAGAGAGAGAGAGAAAGAGAGAGAGGCTAGGGTTTCACATCTTGAATCAATATCAATAGGGAGAGTCCAAATACAAACTTTTAAAGGGAAAACTAAAATAGCAAACTAGGGTAAAGTAAAAAGACTAATATACTCATACAACATAAAATAAGTAAAACCTAATTTTTCTAACTTGCCCCCTCAAACTCACGATGCACATGAGTTTGCGATTCTGCGAATGCCAATGCCAATGCCAATACAAATGCGAATGCCAATACCAATGTGAATGCGAATGCGAATGCCAATGCCAATGCCAATGCCAATGCCAATGCTAATGCGAATGCAAATGCGAGTCTCAACTTGCAAAACACTAAGTCTAAACAAAGTGCGAGTTAGGGTTTGCGAGTCGCAACTTCGCCCTACGGCCAAAGAAAATCTGAAACGACTCCAATTTCGCCTTCCTTATCAAACTAGAACTCGAATTCTTGTGTATGGTCACAACCTCTGTTTCTGGTGCGAAAGATCCCATTCCCGAGAGAAAAATCCTCTTTACTAAGCTATGTTCTACAAAACCTTCATCAACTAATCATTCCATCTATTTCTCAATAGAAAACTTGTTCGATGCAAAACGATTGGATTGAATTTGTTTCACCACACTTGGAAACACGAACTCCTGAAACCAAAGCTCAATCGATCACCTTTCGATTGCGAATTGCGAATTGCGAATTGCGAATTACCGATTGCGGATTGCGAATTTGCTATTTGCGATTTGCGAAAGCTGCGGAATGAACTAGGCTCTGATACCATGAAAAACTATGCAAAGGGGTTTCAAGAAATTATTCAAATCATCAA
>CM039473.1:25042027-25239070 GCA_022433065.1 Begonia loranthoides | reverse complement strand
GAGAGAGAGAGAGAGAGAGAGAGAGAGAGAGAGAGAGAGAGAGAGAGAGGCTAGGGTTTCACATCTTGAATCAATATCAATAGGGAGAGTCCAAATACAAGGTTTTGAAGGGAAAACTAAAATAGCAAACTAGGGTAAAGTTAAAAGACTAATATACCCATACAACATAAAATAAGTAAAACCTAATTTTTCTAACATTATAAAGATCAAGATGTGTAGTTATGACGGAGACAACACCTAATGGTCGAGCCTCAAGGCAATCTATCATATAAATATAATCATCGTTTTACAATTATCTGATGCACTTTACACTTCACATAATCGTTGGCTATTATTTGAAGTGGTTAAGAAATAAGCACACAGATAGAGATATCAATGAGTATATTATCAATCCCTCTCATTTGGTCTTTGTAACTTCCTTGTGTTTCCAATATTAACAATAAAAATTTGCAAAAAATATAATGAAAACTCTTTTTAAAAATTTAAAAAAAAAAAAGCTCTTAATTTTCCTCAATTTCATTTAAAATTTTCATTTTTGAAAGAAAAAAAGGCAACCCACCTTGCAAGCAGGCGATAATGCGGGGGATTCGAATGGGTAAATATTGTGGCAGCTTGTCTTGAAAAAATAATGATATTTCATGTAATTATGAAGGCTCCACTCGTAAAAAATGAATTTACCAGTATTGTATTACTTGCGTAAGGTGGAACTGAATAATTGGCAAGTGGAGTTTCCTACTTCCCTCGTATAAACATGTTTCACGGTAAAACCTAAAAAACAAAACATTTGGACTTAGTTCAAAGCGACCAATATGGTACTAATAGAACTAGGACTCCACGAAAAATCTTAATGATTTCTTCATCATTCTAATTATTTTCTCATTACTTGTGACAAATAATTAAAAATAGTAAGAGTAACATGATTATTTTAAAGACATTAACTATAGAAGTAAAAAATGAGAAGGGAGTTATAAAGGAAATAAATGGAAAATTGAGTAATTTTTTTATCAAAAAAATAATAATTTACGATGCATAAATAACAAAGTTACTCTATATTTATAGCCTAATCTTATATTCTAATGTGATCTTTAATTGTCATGTTATATTTAACTATCATCTTTTTATTACTGTAGGTGCTTATTATTTTAAATATTTATAATCTATCCTAATAGAATAAAATTGGAGAGTACACTCATAAGTAGGTGTTGATAAAAATGGTCTATGGCATTATTTTTATAATTAATTATTTTTAAATATATTATTTTTGTAAAGTAAATAAGTTTTTGGGAAAATGACAAATCAACCATCATGGTTTGCGATCAATGACAAGTCAACCACTGTCACTGTGGTATATTTTCTAACAAGTTAACCACTAACGTATGAGAAAATGACAAATCCAACATCGCACTCACATTTTCCATTAACAAAAAGGCCTGGACGCCGATGGACCTGGACACCGGCCTGGACGCCACAGGCAGCGTCCAGGCAAAACAAAAGGCCTAGAGGCCGCGGCTTCCCGGTCTCTTTTGGCGTGGCATCTCCAGAACTCTCTATTATTCATTCATGGCAACTTTACAGTCTACAACGGTTCTCGATCAATTGTGTTTCATGGTTACTTCAAATTCTTTATGTATATGTTTTACAAATGCATGTTTTTATTAGTTTTTTGACCTCTGCACCTTCAAACAACCATAACTTTTGCTACAGATGTCAGAATTGGGTATAGAATGTATCAAATCAAAGCTCTCTCAGAGCTCTATCATTTATCATAGGGTGATCCCCATGACCTGGTCTGGAAAAATATTTGATCACAAATTTGATAGCTTAAACAATTGATTTTGGGGCCGAGAAAGGGGAGTCATGGGATCACCCTATGATTAATGGTAAAGCTCTGAGAGAGCTTCGATTTGATACCTTCTATACCCAATTCTGACATCCGTAGCAAAAGTTATGATCGTTTGAAGGTGCAGAGGTTAAAAAACCAATAAAAACATTGCATTTGTAAAACATATACATAAAGAATTCGAAGTAACCATGAAACATAATTGATCGAGAACCGTTGCAGACTGTAAAGTTGCCATGAATAAAAAATTGAGAGTTCTAGAGACGCCACGCCAAAAGAGACTTGGACGCTGTGGCGTCCAGGCCTTTTGTTTTGCTTGGACACCACGGCGTCTCGGCCATTTTTGCCTGCGGCGTCCAGGCCATTTTGCCTGTGGCGTCCAGGCCCTTTTTGCCTACGGCATCCAGGCCATTTTGCCTGGACGACGCGGCGTCCTGGTCCATTTTTGCCTGGACACCGCATTGTTAATGGAAAACGTAAGTGCGATGTTGGATTTGTCATTTTCTCATACGTTAGTGGTTAACTTGTTAGAAAATATACCACAGTGGTTGACTTGTCATTGATCGCAAACCACGATGGTTGATTTGTCATTTTTCCTAAGTTTTTTTTTACCTTTTTTCCGCCTCATTTCCCATTAGTCTTCATGATTTTAATTTTATTAATAAGGGTGGATAATTTCAACTTTAAACAGTTATTCAATATATTTCTATCATTAAATTTTAGGTCATTTTATGTTAATATGCTAATTTTACATTATGACGTATGTCAACTCATTAATAAAATTATTATAATATAAAATAAATATTTAAAATAATATATTCTATAAATAATATTTTTATTAATATTAGCCATTTAGGTTGCTAAAATATTTTTATTAATATTATTGTTTTGAGATTATTATTTAAATTAGAAAATAATTGAATGTAATTTAAGAAATTTAATAGCAAAAATGGAATGGAAAAAATACATCTAAAAATAAAAATGTAAAAAGTTAAAAATTATTTTAGTGAAATTTTTACATTTTTTAATTATGGGAAATTAACACCGCAGACCCTATAGTTCGTGTTTATGACAAGTCAAACCTTAAAGAAATTTTTTAACAACTAAAATCTTGAACTATGGAAAATTCTCACCGGCGACTTTGCAGTCACGTTTCTCGTCCAGGACCATCGAGTTTAACGCCTCGATTTTGTCTCTGTCAAGTACCGTCGAACGGAAACGTAGGACGTCAAGTATCGTCCATCCTAGCAGTTCAAAGAAGAAGGACGATGGCAAGCGATGGCGGAGACGAAGGTCATTGGCCTTTGGATCATGGAATGTACAGCCAGGATTGAATCTGGCGATTCCCTAAGGCGATGGACGGACGACAATCCCTGGCCGTTAGATCGAGCTAGGGACGTCCCTCATCTGGATCGACGGCCAGGATTGAATCTGGCATCTTCCAAAAGCGACGGACAGACGACATTCCTTGGTCGTTGGATCGAGCGAAGGACGTCCCTCATCTGGATCGACGGCTAGGATTGAATCTGGCGTCTTTCAGAGGCGACAAACAGACGACGATTCCTGGCCGTTGGATCGAGCTAGGGACGTCCCTCATCTGGATCGACGGCCAGGATTGCATCTGACGTCTTCCAAAGGTGATGGTGGACGATGATCGCTGGTCGTTGGATCGAGTGAGGGACGTCCTTCATCTGGATTAATGGCCAGGATTGACTCCAAATTAACTAGGTCATGTGCAAGGCACACGCATTTTTAAAACGCGTGAATTCCCTCAATTAAGACGGATGTCCCTCACTAAGAAATAGACGTCCCTCGGCCAATATTACATTTTTTGCCCTCAATGGATGCCTTTGGTCTAAGACGGCGTCGTTTAGGCCATGACGAATGTCCTTCTTAATACGAGGGACATCCATCGTCTATTGTCGCGATCCATCTTTGGAAGCCGATAACTCCATTGTTTTATAAGCTTTGAATCTGAAATTTGGAACATGCCTTCTTTGATGAAAGAAGAAAGTGTCCATTTATGATGCATCTGTTAAAGCATATGTTAGAATCAATTATAACCCCTGAAAACTCACTGGCATAATTCAATGAATTATGTCTACAAGTCTTTAGAGGTACAAATTGGTTCTAGCATATGCTTCAACAATAAAGTCTCATTGCCTTCAGCAGATCTCAGCAAACTCTATGTGTTGAAAAATGCATACTCTAACCACTTATATAGTTGAGGAGACTTACTCTTACTCTCCCTTAGCATTCACGGGCCTCACAGGCATTCATCTTTTAGTATTGAGGAACCCTTCATCATTCACGGGCATGCCTCGGCATTCACAGCCATTTGTCTTTGTCTTTGTCTTTGTCTTTTGTATTGAATCTGGAATCTTCCAAGGGCGATGGCGGACGAAAATCTGTGGCCGTTGGGTCGAGCCAGGGACATCCCTTATATGAATCAATGGTAAGGAGTGACTCTAAATTTTCCGGGTCACGTGCAAGGTACATGCATTTTTAAAACGCACGAATTCCCTCGCCCAGACACGGACGTCTGTCGGCCAATAATACGTCGTTCTGCCCTCAATGGACGCCTCTCATCTTAAGACGGCATCGTTTAGACCATGACAGACGTCCGTCTTAATGCGAGGGACGTCCGTTTCTCTCGAATTTCATTCTCTAGACGACGTAAATCTGCCTTATAATCGTGAAGGGAGTCCCCCTTGCCCTAGATAGTGGAGAGAGAAGTTTTGTCTTCCCCTGACCAACTCCCTGAACACAATCGAACGAAAAACAAAGTTTTTTTAGTGTTGCACATCACATGCAGTCAAGGGTTGCTGCTTCATCTATTGTTGAAGAATCCATTGACTATGAAATGGAGGAGGATCCTATTCGTATTTTGGTAGTAGAGACCGATGAGAATCGGTGGTTCTATCACGAAGCTGGTATAGAGGTGCATTCAATCTCGGTATCTCTAGACTCGGAGCTTCATTCAATATTGTTAGCCTTTTTGTTAGGCTAAGTTTTATTTTTATGATGACTAAAATGGTGATTATTTTATAAAATTAATAAGTTGTGTTTTGCATTACTCGGATATTATTCTTAATGTTTTATAATAATATTTATATTTGTGTTTATTGGAAATACCCTCAAAATGGGTATTATTAATATTGTAACAAGTTCATCTAAGTACATGTAGGGAATATGTCGTTTCAAAACTTAGAAAAATCAAGGACGTGAAAAAGAGCAAAAGGTAGACGAACAGAACAAAAGGGTCGACCCTGTTATGCACTTACCAAGGAAACGGTCGACCGCACAGTCGACCATGAAATGAATAGATTGCTCCAGAGTTTCTGCATGAGGTTGACCACACAGTGGAAGATTGCCACAACAGTCAAATCTCAACGGGCAGAACTCCAACGGCTAGTAAACGGGTCGACTGTTCAGGGCATAAGGTCGACCACATGAGCAGTGTTTATAAATATGAGATCACTCCAAGCTCTCTACACTGAAACCGAGAATCGTGGCGAAGCCCTGCCGAATTTTATACACGATTCAATCACTGTGAGCTATTATTGTATATCCAATTCTCCCCAACCCATCAACTTGCGAGTTATATTTGGGAGAATTCGGATTGGATAGATTGCGCGTTAATTTCCATACTCCATTATTATTGTGCTTGATTGTAAAGAGTGATTCCCTAAGAATTCATCACACTAGAGCGATAACCCGAAACACTTGAAATATTCGTAGGTTAGATTGAACGCCTGTAAGTTCAATCATTGGGTGACGCCCCACAATAGTCAAATTTAGAGTGACGCCCCATAAGAGTCAAAGGTTGACGACCTTAGAATTAGTCAAGGGTGACGCCCCGATTAAGAGTCAATTTGTAAACGGTTTTATTGGCACCCGTAAGCCAATTACTTAGTGTATCTCCAAGTGAAACTTAGAGCGCGGACGTAGACGAGTTTGCCGAATCGCATAAACAAATATTGTGTGCACTCTCTTTATCCCTTACTCTTTAATTTACGCATTTAATGTGATTGCATATTTAATCGGATTCGATAAATCACTTAGGGATTTAAAGAATTTAAATATCACACAAAAAAGTTAATACGCTATATTCACACCCCCCCCCCCCCCCCCTCTATAGGCGTATATCGATCCTTCAATTGGTATCAGAGCAGGAGATTTAAATTTTTGTGTGATTTTTGTGCATATTGCAAATTCGATTGTAGAAATTTTTTTGTATAAACTTGATTGAATTTCTTATTGAAATTCATCTGCGCATATTATGGATTTCAATATGATTGTTGAAAGTCAATGCACATCTACACCTCCACATTTTGATGGTAGTAACTATCTTTATTGGAAGTGTAGAATGAAAATATTTATACAATCTATTGATTACTTTTTATGGAAAATCATTGAAAAGGGAATAACTCTTCCTAGACCAACTTATGAATTCAATAATTTAGATAAACAGAATTGGAACTTAAATGCTAAAGCTATGAATATCTTATCTAGTGCTTTGAGTAAAAATGAATTTGATAGAGTTCAATCTTGTGTTAGTGCTTATGATATATGGAAATCGATTGAGCTAACACATGTAGGCACAAATCAAAAGATTGAAAGTGGAGAAAGCACATTCTCCGAAAAATGGGAGAAAGTGGCCAATACATGCTTCATGGCCAATGAAGAAATTGAGGTAACAAACTCTTCTAGCAATTCAAATTCTAATAGTGATGATAATGGTGATTTAGTAAATGAATTGCTAGAAAGTTTGAATGAGCTAAAAGGTAGATATAAATCATTAAAAAAGAAAAATGACAATTTGATCAAAAAACATGCTATTTTGAATAAATCTTTTAAAGATCAAATTGTTGAATTGAAAAGAATGAACAATGATTTGAAGCATGATTTTAGTGATTTGAAATTGTTGAATGATAACTTGAATTCTACTATCTATGCACATGAGGAAGAATGTAGCTCATTAAATGCTAAAAATTGTAATTTGATTGATATCATTAAATGTAATGAACATGAATTGTGTGATTTGAAAATGAGGAATGATAAGTTGAATATTTCTATCAAATCACATGAAGATGAAATTAGTGAATTGAAAGTTAGAAATAATGATTTAAATTCAATTGTACTTAAATTCACTAACGGAAGCAAAAATTTAAATATGCTCTTAAATTCGCAAAGGGTCACTTTTGATAAAGTTGGCATGGATATGAACCCTTTACAAAGAAAAAGAATTACACTAATTTATTTGTTAAGTCATCTATATGTAATTCTTGCAATTGTGTGGGATATAAATCATTTGTTGTCCTTTAAAATTGAATACTAATGTGAAATCAAATTTTAATTCTAAAGTTGCTTATTCTTTGAATGTGAATTTTAAATCTAAGTCTCATTTAAATTCTAAATCTAATTTAAATTCAAAATTTGTGTGGGTTCCAAAAGGAACCAAACCTATAACAAATGGACCCAAAATGGCTTGGGTTCCAAAAATTGCAAAATGATTTTTGTTGTAGGTTGGAGGTTCTCCCAAGGAACTTAAAAGGAGAATGGATACTTGAATATCCAACACAAGGGGAGAAGCTTCAAGATTGCCTCCAATACTTTAAAAATGAAAATTATCTTGGAGCTACACAACTTCTTTGTTTTGATTAAACTTGGTTGTGAAATTTGATTTGGATTATTATTTAGTCTTTGATTGGTTGAAATTCCTTTTGGAATCAATATTATGGATTTTGATTAGGAATTGAATTGGATTAAATTGTTTTCTATTCATGATTTGATTTAACTTTGATTAGTAGATCATTTTCTTGGATTAATTGTTAGCTTTAATCTTTTTGTATATATAGGTTGAAATATGCTTTATTCACTCAATTAGTATTTTGATGAATGGTTTCAACAATTGGTTTCTAAATTGCATATATTTGAAAGATTGTTGGATGTTTAATTTTGTTGATTTAGGATTGCATTGAAATAAATTGATTTTGTCTTTGGAGTGAATGGATAGATATCATAGGTTGTAAATTTGGTTATTTTTTCATTTGATATCTAGGAATTGATATGTCTTTATTCCTTCAATCTATATTTTGATGGTGTGTATTCCAACCACTTAGTCTCTAAATTGAACATGTTAATGCAAATATTGGATTGTTGGATGCTAAGTTGGATGATTGTTTGGAATACATTGATTTGTCTTTTTGAGAATGTATTTCTCCCATGAATTAAAATTAGCTTGATATAAGGGGAGAGGGTAGAAAAATTGTTAATTATGATGCTTTGTTGATTTCTCCCTTGAATTGAATTTGGATAACGAAATAGGGGGAGAAAATAGAATTGTGTTGAGATCATTGACTTGCTTTGAAATGTTTTTTTTTTAATTATGGTCTTTGATAGATTTTGATTTCGCTAAGCTAGACTTTGATGATTCTCCCTTGCTTTTAAATTGATTAATACTAAGGGGGAGAAAAGTAATTTTGTAAAGAAATTAAATTTGTTTGTGTTTTAATTTGAATTAAAGTGAATAGATTAGTTTTAAAAATTGACTTAATTTGCCTTTCTATTTTTGATTAAAATTGAATTGACTCAAATTCTTCAATACATAGCTTTGAACTTATTTTTGATTTTTTTTTAGTTTGGAATGGAAGATATTGATAGTGTACTTATAGGTTGAAATTTGTATTTTACAATTGGTATCTCTAAGTTAAATTTTATATAATTCTTGTCTTGGATTATTTTTGTTACTTGAGATTTGGCCTCCAACAATTAGTTTTCTAGTCTTATATATTGAACTGTTGGATATCAATTTTAATTGTTGGTTTCCCCTTTGGTGTAATACCCCAAATTGTTCCATAACAGAATTAAGTAAAGATAATTAGAAATTAATTGGGTATTGTTGAATAATTGATTAAATTGGATCAATAATCAAGCGATATTGAAAAATAAGAATTTGAGAATTTGAAATTGGGTCTATTATTTGAATCAAAGAGTGAACTATTTAAATAAAATAGTTAATTAAATAATTAATTAATTAAATTAAGAATAAATATAGAAAGATAAAAAAAAAAAAAAAAAAATCATTTGCTTTTCAGCCATTGTTTCGACAGAGAGAAGAGAAGAGAGGGAGAGACGAGATCGACGCGAAGGGGAGGAATCAAACGGCGAAGGCGACGACGGGTCCAGCGTGCGACTCCGTCCCGGGGGCGAACTACTGGCCGTCGATATGGCTTCTGTGGGCGCGAAACGGTGGAGCTAGGGCATTGTTCGCTCAGTCGCGAATCGGCATCCTCCCGGGCAACGATGTTCCAACGACGATTTTGGGGTAAGCTTGGTCGATGCCCCTCTCCTTTACGTGTTATTGATCGGAAGTTGACAGGGTGTGATGGCAGTGGCAATTTGTGCAATGGCTGGGCAATCTCCGGCGACGGGTTAGGCTACTGCCGGCAACCCGCGACTCGGTTGCTCCGACCTGGGTCCAATTGATTCTGAATTTGGATGCTCTGACCCGAATCCGTTTGGAACTCAGTTTGGTGGTTTGGGTTGAGCCGTTGCTGCCTTGGACGAATCTTCCAACTTTACTTTCCAACTGGAAAGGTGGAGGAATTAAAGGAAAATGGGGTCAACTATTAAATGCAGAGAAGAAAATAAAGAGATGTTGTCGGGAGAAAATTATGGCAGTGGGTGGTGAGGTGTTTAAAAATGGCAGAAGTGAGTGTTCTGCCATTTTTTCCCCTACGAGTCTAGCATTGGAGAAGTGCAGAACTAAGTGTTCTGTTGCCCTATTTTCTGGTGATGGTCGAGAGATGATGGTCTCTCTCGAATGTTGGTGAGCTTTCCTCTCTGCTCTTTGGCCATTTCGTTCTGTTTTTGGATGTTAAGTCCCACTTTGATATTGTGTGGTATTTTGGGGAAACTGTAGTTAACTTGGAGATGTTCTGCTATTGTCAATGTTGTGTTGGTTTGATTCTGAATCTGTGAACATGTTGAATGTAGCTCTGTTTTGTGATTTTGGTTCTGGACATATTCCTATTATTTGGATGATGACTTAGAGGATATTCTATGTAACATGTTGGAACATTTTGTTGATTGGTTTTAAGTTCTGGAATATGTTTGATTTTATGAAGAAAAGATTTAAGAACATTGGATGTATCTTTGGATCAATACTTTGTTGCTCGAAATTATAATCTGAAATGCTTAGTGGATGGATTCTAAGCTACTGTTTGGTTTGATTCTGAAACTGTAATAGTAATAAGTGTTTAGTTATATATGTTGTTGGATGATCTGATTAGGTATGATAAACTGTTAGTTATTGTTAAGATCTATTTCTCTGTTGCGTATGGATCTTTTGGATGCTGGTTATGATAGTTTGATAAAGAGTTTATCGGATAATGCTCTGATGATTTGATTAAGTGTTCTATGAACCCTCTGGTTGGGTGTCATTAATGATCTGTTTAGCTACTGCCTTCATTGTTTTGAGAAACATGAATTTATGAAATGAGATAATTTGTTAACTCGAAGTATGTATTAAATGGATCTGTTTATAGTTATCAGAAATGCTAAAAGAGAACATGCTAACCTATTGTTGGGTGTTTAATCTGTTATTGAATGAATGTTTCCTTGCGAGGTTTATAAATGATTTTATAGAGAATGAAGTTGAAATTGTTAATCAATTGTTGGACATTAATGAATGTTGGAAGTGCAATATTTGGATATAAATCTGTTATGTTCCAACTTTGATATATATGAAATATGTTGGATCAATCTATGGGATCAAATGTTAGATGACTAGTTTCTTACATGAACTGCTCTACATGTTTAGACAAGTTTAACTGTCATTGGTTTTGGTTTTGATTCACTAATTGAAATAAAAATATCATGGGAATTAGGTAAAATAGTTTAGGACTCGATTCAGATATTGTTATTGGGCTTTGATTTATGGGCCAATAATTTATGGATGAAATCTTGTTGGTTTTTTGCAATATGTTAAGCTTAGTTTCCAGACGTTATCGATTGATATTAATTAATTAAACCAAGTTATAATTAACGAAACTGTTTCGTTTAAGAAATTCTAGTAAGTGACGTATAAGGATTTAAGATAGGAAAAGACGACGAGGTTAATAAATTAATTAATTGATTTGATTAATAATTAAATGTTATTATATTTTGAAGGTACTAAAAGAGAAGAAAGGAAACAATTAAGCAATGATCACATTAAAGCTTCAAGGTAAGGAATGGGTTGTCTTGGCCAGAGGAGGCCCTACACCCAAGTAAAGTGTGTGTGAGTTGTTTTGTGGTTTGATTTCGGTAATGTTTATAGTTATCCTTGGTTTTACTGAATGATATAACTCTCACGTTTTTCTCTTAATGCCTTATTAGTTGCTGTATTTTATGTGTGTTAAGTGTGAAAGTGCTTGTTAAGCTTGAATGAATCAAAGGAATGATAGTTGAAATGAATGAGAAATAAGAACATGTCCTAGATAGATTTCTAGTGACATTGAAGAGAAAGAAGAAGTTAAGATGTTAGAGAAAGACTCTATGTTTCTTTACAGATTTCTAGTGATGTTAGAGGAGTTATAATGTTAGATAAATGGTGAGAAAGTTACTGATTTCTATAGTTGTCGTAAGTATACTTAGAAGTTTTGTTCTTTTCAGTTATGGAGAAGTATATGCAAATATGATTAGTTTTAGTTTACTGCTGTTTTCTATTAAGATATTAAGAAGCACATAGAAGCATGTTTTATGTTAGTTATCGTTGTTTTGTTTACTGTCTATAGCATGATAATTGTTTCTTGTTGTACTCGATTTAGAAGCATGCTAGGTGTCATAGATTCGCTGTTAGTCGGTTGTTAAAAAACATGTGTAGTTTGATTTGACAATTGGTCATAATCTGATATAGTTTATGTGTTGTATGTTGTCCATTAAAAGAGCATGTTAGTAGATAGTTTCTGTTAAATTAAATCAAGATGAGAGCATGAATGAAATGTGAACAACGATGATGTGAATGGTTAACGAAACAAACCAAGGAAAAAAGTTTAGTTAACTAAACAAACGAAGGAAAATGTTTAGTTAACTAAACAAACGAATGAAAAGGTTTAAGGAGCTAAGATGCATGAACATTGTAAATTATTTCGGAATTCCACTGGTTTCTTTAAATGAGGATTGTGAATTAGTTAACGAATAATAAACTTGACTTGTAAATATTATTTCTTGGTTTTATATAGATTTATTTAGCATGTTCAAGACGGTCAATAGATTTTATTGCCTTATTGTATTCGCTCACTGTTACAATTCGATAGCATAATTGTTTCTTGTATTTACATCAGTTATAGTAATTCGTTATATACGCAAGTTCAATTATAGTATGTTTACTTCAATGTGTATTTCAGTTTCCGTTATTGTACGTTATAATGTATATGTTTCATGATAATAGAAACCAAGTAGGGGGTAACCTTCGGGATGGTACCCACATGCATGAGTGAGGATAATGAAAGAACCCTAAAGGAGGGTATATGCCGTAAAACGAAAGAACGCTAAAGGCAGGTATATGCCAAAAAATGAAAGAACCCTAAAGGCAGGTATATGCTGGAAAAAGAAAGAACCCTAAAGGCGGGTATATGCCGGAAATAGGGAGTTGAGGTAGATGGGTAGTCCGAATCTAGCCTAGCTGCTAGAATACACCCTTACCAAGTTGGGAAATGGACTAGTATGCACACAAGAGGTTAGAATCCGTACAGCTACGCCATCTCAAAGGACAACCCTCAATCTCCAGCTCACGTCCTTACTTGTGGTGTAGGTACAATGACGAACAAATAGTAAACAAATAAGAAGAAGATGAGAAACGCATAACGAGGCAGAGATGGATGATTTTGTACGCACAAGATTCGGGCTGGCAAGGCAAAGACAAAGGAAAGTAAACGGTTATAAATCAACGAAGTTAAAGGGAAGTAAACGGTTAAGAATCAACAAATTTATTTGTCAAGTTTTATTTGATAGACATAATGTTTGAATGACTTCGTATTTCTTTTGAAAGATTTCTTTTGCTTCCGCTATGATTTACAAAGGGTTATTTTATAACGTTTCCGCAAGACTTTAAATGAATGATTTTTCTTTACAGTATTTACGCTTCCGCATATTTAATAAGTTTATTTTCATTACGAGTTTTAAGCAAGAGTTAGTAGCGATTCGGATTTACGCACTCTGATTTGTTTCAAAAAGAAAAATTCAAATTTTTACGTTATTTTAACGATTTACGAAAATCTGGGTCGTTACATTTGGATTCATTTTGCTATAGATAAAAAGGGAGAGACATAAATTGTTTAGACAATTGTTCTATTCTTGAAAATCTAGAACACTCCCTTGATTTGATTTTGTTTTTATGATAATGGGAGAAATTGTTGCCTTGAACTAAATTATTTTGCCTCTTTTGAAAATTTATTGTGGACTTCTCCTTTGGATTAAATGTGTGCATGGATAAAAAAGGAGAAAATTAAATTGATAGGAGATAATTGATTTGCGTGATAATCATTTTTTTTGTTTTGAAACTTTAGAAGTCTCCCTTGAATTACTTTTAACTATTGATGTAGAGGGAGAAGATAAATTTGCATAGAGTTTTATTGATTAGTTTTTAAAAATTGTTCAAGTTTTGTTTTACTTTAATGATTGTGCTTCCACTTATGCTCAAACTTTGACAATTCTCTTTTGAATTGATTTTTGACTTAAAAAAGAAATAGATATTTGTATAGATATAATTGTTTCAAAATTTAGAATTCCCCATAAAATTGATATGCTTTATGATAAAGGAGGAGATAAATGTTTTAAAGACAATTGATTTGTTTTAATTTTTGTTTTTCCGCATAGGTTGAATATTGTTAAGTGACTTGGGGGGAGAAAAATTCAAATGTCTTAATTTTGATAAATTCGCTTCCGCTTTGACCTAAACTTTAATATTTCCCTATTGATTTTATATTGATCATTGACTTAGGGGAAGAAAACTAATAATACAATTAGTTTGGCATTGATGATTGTGCTTCCGCTATGGCTAAAATGTGTTGATCATCAAATAAAAAAAAATTGTATTTAGATTTCAAATTGGTTTTTCATATTCTTTTGCTTTTAGTTTGAAATCTTTAAATAAATTTAGTTGTTTTTCAATCGTTATTATATTCTAAAGATTTTAATGTGACATCCTTTATTCCCAAATGTTTTTGATTTCTTGATTTAAAGAGGAGAAATAACTTTTGTAATTTATTTTCAAATTGATATCACTATTTATCCTTGGTTTGAAATCTCTAAATTGATATCAATAAGGACTTTTATTTTGAAATTTTGAAATTGGATATTTCTATTGATTTTAAAATTCTGTAATTGGTATCTATATTGGATTTTGATCCCCAATGTTTTGATTATGTGCAATGATTTAGGGTGAGAGGAATCTTTCTTAACTTGAATATTTTTGAAAGATAGATTATATCAATTAGTATCTTTGAAATTGGATTTCATTTCTTCAATTGGTATCATTAATTTCTCTATTGCTTTGAAATCTTTAAATTGGTATCAATCATTGTTTTTTGTTTGAATTTTAACAATTATGTATCATTTAAAAAAAATTGGTATAATTGGAGTTATTTTTCTTCAATTGGTATCATTTTGAAACTATATATTTTGTGGTATCAATGAAATCTTTTTCTCTAAAATTGGTATAATCGTTTAAGGATTTTCACTTTGGTATCATTAGCATTCACCAACTATTTGATTTTGTGCATAATGCTAGGGGGAGATAATTTATCTTCTAAATTTGAATTCATCCATGAATTGTCTTTCAATTGGTATATATTGTGTTTCAAATTGGATGGTTCTTTTAAGTTATGGATTCTCTCCTATTTGCTAGTTGATAAATTTATAGGAGAAGAAATTTATGAAATTATTTTATTATTGCTCTAAGGGGGAGAGCAAAAGGGTTTTCAAATTGAATTATAATCCTCAATCAATTGGTTTTGTGAATAACATAGGTTGAGAGACATTTGAATTGATTTTGATATTACACATTAGTATCTCTCTTAGCATTTTCTTTTTGAACTTCCAATTGGTATCATACTTGACAAAAATAATATGATCTTAACCTTGGATTTACAATTGATATTAATCTTTGACAAACTTGTTTTGCATCCAATTGTGAATTATCAATTGTTATCTTTTGTTAATTTCTTAACTCTTAAATTGGTATCACTTGTAGAAATTAAAACTTTGTTTTCAATTCTTGATCTTTAAATGGTTTCTTATTCCTTCATTTAGTATCATGTTAGAAAATTAAAATTGGTTTACTATTGATAATCTTAAATTGATATCTATTTTTTGGATCTTAAAATGCCTTTTAGTTCCTACATTAGGTATCGATTTCTCGCATCTCATTTTTTTTGGTATCTATTACTTGGATTGTAATGCTTAGACTATCCCTCACAAATGTTTAGGCTTTATGACAAAAAGGGGAGCCTATTTTTTATTGAATATTTACTTGTGGTGGTTTTTCAAGTCCCACATAAGGCATGTTGTGCAGTGCGGCTGGTAGATGCTGGGGGGGGGGGGATTGTTGGGCTACATGCCAGCATCCTGCCTAGCTGGGTTCAGCTGTTAGAACCGAGGCGCTGGCTAGGCTGGCTTAAGGGGTAAAGGAATGCGCCTCTGCTATCACCTATAGGTTTTAGCAGGAATGGTTAGCGCATGCCTCCTCCTCTTCTACAACTTATCCAACTTCCGTTGAAAAGCGACTAGATTTATTGACAAGCTATTTCTTATCTTTTCAAGATAAATGTCTCGCCTTTCACTCTGAGATTCGGGAACAAATTTGCTCGCATCACGAAGAGAACCTCGCGTTTCAATCCAATGTACACTCAAAATTAGAAATACTTCAACGCGGAGTCACCAAAATGTCGAATGCGATGTATGGCACCCAATTCTTCAGTGAGCATAACATTCATCCTAAGTCCAATGATGTTCCTCCTGTCCAAGATGATGCTCCTCCTGCAGACACTCTTTAGCCTTAGTCTTCAAATTTTGTAAAATTATATTAACTCACTGTTTTACTCTTTTAGCTTACCTCTAATCTCTTTCATGTATTTTGTGAATGGTATGTTTTGAATCCTGCATCATATCTGTGGATTGTAAATACTGTTTTGGGTAAATTGTAAGCTTATGTAGGAAATTATGGCTTTGTTGGGGAGTGTATAAACAAAGGAAACCATGCCAAAATTTTTCAAAACTTCTATATTTTTATACATTTTTATATAATGTCCAACAGGGAGAAGAATATGGATTTATGCATAAAGATAGGGGAGAAACTTGATTTCAACCATGAATTTATCTATAGAGTTTGTCAATTGGTACTTAGTTGGTTTGTAAAGTTAGATGGCTCATAATTTTGTTGATATTCTCTCAATTTATCCATATTGATGATAATCTTATAGGGGGAGATAAATTATAACTTGTTGATCATTGCTCTAAGGGGGAGAGCAAATATCTTAAATTGGATTATATCCCCAATCGATCTTTTTAACATAGGGGGAGAGGTATTTGCATTGAGTTTGATTTTAAACATTGGTATCTATCTTCAAAATTTCATTTTTGAACTTACAATTGATATCATTTTATTAAAATTTTCTTGATTTTAACTTTGGATTTACCATTGATATTAACCTTTGAAAAACTTGTTTTTGCTTCAAGTTGTGAATTATCAATTGGTATCATTTGTTATTTTCTTAATTCTTCAATTGATATCACTTGTGAGAAATTGAAAATTTGTCTACAAGTCTTGAATTTAAGTGGATTCTAGATCTTTAATTGGCTTCTATTTCCTACACTTGGTATCTAATTCTTGAATTTCATTGTTCTTGGTATCTATTAGTTGGACTCCAATGTTTCTTCCCTCAAATGAGTTTATTCGGCTTATGACAAAAAGGGGGAAGACTATTTTTTGTTTGAATATTTCTTTGTGGTAGTTTGTCAAATTGGTATCATATTTTATACCACAAATTGAAATTGAATGTCTATGTCCCTCCATGGTTTGCTTATTTGCAAGATTCTTTGACTAAGGGGGAGATTTGTTTTGGGAATAATTGCTAAAGTGGATTCTAGTTCCTACACTTGATATCTTATCTCTTCAATCCCTTTTTTTTTTTATCTATGAATTGAAATCTAAATGCATAATTCCCTCAAATGTGTATGTATGCTTAATGACAAGAGGGATGATATTTTTGATTGAATTGTGATTGTGGTTGCTTAAATTGGTATCTTATCTTTGACCACTTATTGAACTTCAATGTTAGTATCCCTCAACTTAGTTTATATGCTTAATGACAAAGAGGGAGAATATTTCTTGTTAGAACTCTTCTATTGCATGCCTTTATTGTGGGCTCTTCATTTGGTATTTTTTTAACCACAATTTAGATTTGAATGTGAATGCTTAATTCCTCATTTGTTTGATTTGTGGATTATCTCTTTGATTAAGGGGGAAAAGTTGAGATTGCCTTTAGATTCTAATACATATTCCCTAAATTTATTCATGTTGTTAATGTTCAAGGGGAAGAATTTCTTAGATGGATCTTTTGATAATCTTATTTCGATAACATTTCTTGATTGTGTTTGAACTCCCCTCCCCTAGAATTACTTTTTGATTATGACAAAAAGGGGGAGAATTGTAATATCCCAAATTTTTATATTTAAATTTAAAAAGAATAAATTAGTGAATAATTTGGGATATTTGGATTAGTTGACTAATTATTAGAATATTACTAAGGACGTAATTGTTATATATGGACTGAACTAGTTGGGTTCGACTCGGTCCGAAAATAGGTGACTCGATTTTAATTAATAATGGAAAGTTAAATTTTGGAATTAATTTAAATGGGTTGAATTAAGAATTTGATAAATAATTAGAGTTTGGATTAAGTGGGAAAAATTAATAAATGGAAAGAAATGTTTATAAATAGATGAAAGTTATAAATAATGAGAGATTTTTATTAGAAAATCGGTTACAAAAACCAGTTCAGTTAAATGATTAAATCATTTTGGCCTTCGGCCATTAGAGAGAGGGAGAGCAAATGAGAGATAGAGAGGGCGAGAGTGAGATCGGGACTGTGAGAGACAGCGAGGCGACGGCGACGGGAGAAGTGGGTGTCGGAGCTCGGGCTTGGGCTCGGTGCGCCGATGGACTGGCGTGCTCCGGGCTATGTCGTGGTGCAGCGGGGACGGCGAGCCACGTGATGGCTAGGGCTCTGATGCCTCGTCCTTCCAAGGTTGTGAATCGTCGATGGAGGTAAATCAATTTCACTCTATTCCGCGTTTTTCTCCCTGGCATTGATTGGAATTTGGCCAACTGTGGCCGTGAATTCACTTGGATGGAAATGGCAGTGACGGACTGGTGACGGCAGGGGAGGGACGAATTGGACCGAACCATGAGCTGGCTTTTTCCAGCTCCTCATCTTATCAACTTTCCACGTGGATTGCTGGGCACTGGACCACCATTCATTGAAGTGGGCAATTCACGTGTGGTCTCCCATTTATGCCTATAAGTCGATGGCAGTGGACAGGACAAGCTCGGGTAGTGTTGAAGGCCGAGAGCTGAAACAGGAAGGAGATGTGCTTTGAGTGTTCTGTAAATTGACAGAGAGTGAGGGATGGTGAGTGATGGCCGAGGACAGAGTGGCAGAGCAGATGTTCTTCAGGTAAAAAGACATCTTTCATCTTTCTAATGGATTTATATGGAAATATACTTTGCTGCTTGGATGGGTATTGAACTCTGTTGTTATTCCGATTGTGAAATGCTGAAATGCTATAATGAAGGTTGGATGATTCTTGGTTCTGTTCTTGGTTCCAAGTTATTGATGTTGTTGATGAGTTGAACTTTCGTTTCAAGATTTATAAAAGTAGGTTTAGTTCCGCATTTTCTTTTGTTCACTGTCAGTGAATAATGGTTGAAAGTTTGTTAGTCTATGTCACCAAGGAGCCGAGTATGCCTTGTTGATAGAATGGTTCTCTGACTTTATGGACATTGTGAAGTAATGGATATTATGTTTTGTTTGTTGATAGGTTTGTGTGTGTGTGGCGATGCTGGAAATGGTTTCCTGATTATGTGGAAGTTGTTGATTTCTCTACGATAAGTTCTGTGAGAAGTTAATTTGGATGTTGTTAAGTGTTCTTGATTGGTAAATTGTCTCTTGGTTTGAAATGCATATATTGTGCATATTGGTCATTATTGGCTATGGGAAACGGTTTTATGATAAAATATTCCTCGTCAGTTTTATACAGTTAATTTAGCATGACACATTGATGGAATGAGCAACATTGTGGGTTAATACTATTCTGTTATATATCCGAAGGTCTTGGAATTAGTATTTCGTTATTAGGAAATGAAAATGGGATTTATTAAGCGTTAACATTTAGGGGATTGTTATTAATGCATAGTTGTTATGATTTTAAAGGTACAAAGAAGAGAAAAGAAACAGAAGCACGCTATAGAAGCCAGGTAAGTTGATACTTACTGAGTTTTGGTCTTCGGACCCTACATCGCAAGAATTAGGATTGCATGCTGTGTGTTTACTAGATTTAGATTCTTTTAATGATGTGTTTAATTATCATGTAGAACTGTTTTTAGGCACGAGCATATTGTGAGTCATCCTAAAATATATGTAAATAGGCATGTGGGGGTTCGGGAGGATTGAGAATAGTTGTCGTGGTGACACCCCTATTGGAGTGCCTACTCTCACTTAGGGAGCGGTGAGGTATGGTTAAGCCACGGGAATCGTAAGATTCTCAATTCTCTTGTTCTGAAATCCTCAATGTCTTCAACAAAAGTGTATGGGTATGGCTCGTGGTGACACCCGATTGGTGTGTTTCTCAGTCGAAAATACGGTTAAGCCACGAGACCTAGACTTATCCATCGCCCCGACTAACAAATGAGATACGGATCTCCTCTGTAATGCATCGTGTGATCATGCATCATATGCATTACACTTAGTTTATCACTTACTGAGCAATAGGCTTATTAGTTTAGGTCTTGTGATGTAGGTACGTACGAGAAGCAGAAGAACTGGTTAAAGACAGTTGATGAAGGATTTGCACGGGTGGATCTTGTGGCTAGTTGGGCTAAAGAGTTTTAAAAACAAACAGTTTGTAAAATGGTTTGTAAATTATTTGATATTCTTTAATGTTTTGTTTTAATTCCGCTGCGTGTTATAAAAGGATTTTATTACTTCTTCTGCAAAATGTTTTAAGTAAAGAGTTTTAACGCTCGGGTTTTATAAAGAAAAGTTTTACTCTAATTTTATAAAAAGAAAAGTTTTAAAGTTCACGCGATTTCAAGTAAATAAAAACCGGGTCGTTACAAGAATGGTGTATAAGTTGTGATATATTTTAGGGGGAGTTTTGTAGCATGTTGCATGGATTAATTGGTTGATAAATTGCATAGCTTAATTGGATAAATCTAATACGTAATATTTGATGCACATGCTTAGGTTTTAGTATAACCAACTTATAGGATTTTGTCATCATCAAAAAATGGGAGATTGTTAGCCTTTTTGTTAGGCTAAGTTCTATTTTGATGATGACTAAAATGGTGATTATTTTATAAAATCAATAAGTTGTGTTTTGCATTACTTGGATATTATTCTTAATGTTTTATAATATTTATATCCGTGTTTATTGGAAATACCCTCAAAATAGGTATTATTAATGTTCTAACAAGTTCATCTAAGTCCATGTAGGAAATATATATCGTTTCGAGACTTGGAAAAATCAAGGATGTGAAAAAGAAGCAAAAGGTCGACGAATAGAACAAAAGGGTCGACCCTGTTATGCACTTACCAAGGAAAGCGGTCGACCCCAAAATGAACAGATTGCTCCGGAGTTTCTGCGTGAAGAAAAGGGTTGACCTCACGGTCGACCACATAGTGGAAGATTGCCACAATGGTCAAATCTCAATAGGCAGAACTCCAACGGCTAGTAAAAGGGTTGACCGTTTTTGTCACGACCCGAAGACGGGCCTAACAGAACCGCCGGGTCAGGCGACCCGATCCTCGTAGAGAACCCAATCACCTAGCCCAAGGCGTGTGTTTTAGCGGAAGACTTATAAATATTTAATTCGGCCCAAGATGATATGGGTCTAGGTCCGAGTAGGGATCACGAGAAAATAACAGTACATAAATTTAAAATGAAATCCAAGTACTGTGCAACAAATCCAAAACCAACTGTGTTTAAGGTTTACAGACCAAATGTAAATATCATCACCAAGTAATGATAAATTGCTCAAATGTAAATAACAGAACACTTCAGCTCTTAATCCTCAGCTGCTCTTGCCTTTACCTGAAGTTTTGGGGGAGGAGTCGTTTAGGATGAGTGACTAACTCAGTAAAGTATAGCTATACTAGGTGCACCTCATGCAAAACTGGTTTTTCTATATTTTCAAAATCAGGGTTGTGTTTCTCATTTTACCGTACATGGATTTTAATTTGAAATCTCTTATCATATTATAAATCTACCCCAAGGCCATCGATGTGGCTTTTATCGAAAAAAACTTGTTATATACATAGACAGTTATACCTCGTAAAATAGGCCATCATCGTGTTCCAATGTGAAAACATCATCAGTGAAAATGAGTGGTCACTCAAGGACTCACCCGCCACTCAACAGAGAAAAGGTGGTCACCTGTCAGCGACAACACCTTATGAGGCAGGAGGAAGTATAAATGACGGTGGTCCGTAAATCTATCGCATCGTATGATCAAATATAACGGATACAGTTGCTCACTATATGTGGACTTATTTAATAGCTAAGATACCAAGAGGCTCCAAATGAACGAGGGTTGCCAATGAGTAAACTCATCCGTCCACCCGTCAAATGGAATTGGTACTTAGGTTAACTAAGTCTTAGCGATTGACAACCGTCTGATCCGTGGGACAAAACCCTGACTAGGTTTAGGGGTTTTCGACCCTAGGAGGCGTCATCACCCTCCCATACTGTTTACGACTTTCAGGTCTTTCGACCTGAGGACACGTCACCAATGCCCCGATCTGTTGTTGCACGTCAAACAATCAACCTTCACGCAGTAAAAGGTATCAAAGGAGATAGCGAATCCTTCCCTCAACATATACACAATAAATTTCAAACCATGTACAGAATTAAACTTGAGAAAACATACTACTAATAAAAATTGCCGTGTTGTCGAACAGTCCCCGTCATTTTTCAAGTGTGGTATTCCACAAAATAATTATTTTGAAAACGGGATACGATGCAATATAACGCAGGAGGTATAGAAATCCCTACCTCAATGACGGTCTGCCTAACCGACCGGAGCAACCAATTATGCAAGAATCGTATCACTTTCGCTGAAATCATCCAAGCCTGGCAAATGTATAAGACATGGAAATTCTCATAAATAAATCCCAAGAAATAAACGAGAGGTCTTATACTGAGAATAAATCCCAACAGACGTGTGAACAACTCATCTAATAATCCCAATAAAATCCCCAACTTTATCATTTGGTAAATAAATGGATCACCATCCAAACAACACTTAATCCTCAACATATTATGCAATATCTAACCAATTAACAATGTCACAAAATGTCTCTCAAACTTAGGCAAAATCAACTATATCGCACAAATAACTATAACAAAACCTCAACATGGAACATTTAGCATAGTGTGCAATATTCCAACATTTAGCAAAACATGTTCTCAAACCTACAAGATTCATCATCCAACTAGGATTCCATATAGTTTCCAACTACAATCTTTTATAGTTATCATTAAACATGACCCATTATCAAAGCACCCACATGGAACAATATCAAAGCAGAACCCAAGTTCTATTACTGAAAGTATTCTCATTAATGCCAATTTTAGAGATTACTCCAAGTCCACTAAAAAACATCTCTTCACCTAAGACAACTAATTCCAAACAGATTCTTTATTAACAACTTCATCTAAAACCAAACAGACACAAAGATGACAATTCTTCTTCGGCCACTATTTATCATCATCGCAGTTTAAAGAGAACCTACAGCTAGACTACTAATGGCAGTATGCATAAATCAACTGCAGCAAAATTTGCATAAACTTTAGAACAACAAATTCAGACAATAGCACTTTCCTTCGACATTATTTCATCAAAGTAGTTTATATGCAGAGATCATTCGATCCAACAATGAAACATAACCAAATTGTCATCCATTACCGAGGCAGAATTTCAACTAAAAATTCCTCAACAAAACTGAGTCAGACTTAGCCCCAAATTGCAGTAGAGAATTGAACAAAAATAGCTAATCATTCCAAAAGTTCTTTCATCCAAAATCCAATAAGAAACAGAGGTCAAACACACTTTAAATGTTCAGGAACATAGACAAAATAGGCATTAGTTTTCTCACCAAAAACAGAACAAAGTCCGCGTTCTATTTACTCGCAAAATCGGAAGGTAGAGCCGATTGGAGCTGCCTTATCCTCGCCGCAGGTTGTCTCTCTGGAATCCCTGAAAATGACCGCTGTAAACACGTAACACAAATCAACCAACAACATCTCCAAAGCAGGACTTAACATTCGAAGCAAAAACTCAAATCAAAATGCCTCACCAACTGAACAGAACCAAGGTCTGTTCGTCGCCGGAATCGGAGGAACACGCTCGGGGTCAGAAGCTCGCGGCCATCGACGTCGTTCTTCGCTTACTCGGAAGTCGACCGTCCACGACCGACGTCGTCGCAGCGCCGTCGCTCGGAAGCTGCCGGGAAACGTCAGTTTGCTCTCAACCGGCGTCGCCTCAGCCGGACTCCTGCTCGCTATCATCTTTTGTCGCCCACAACTGACGGTTCGTCTCAGTCAGACGCCGTCGCCCGAGGAGTCGCTCGCTGGTCATTCGCCGGAAACGCCGATCGTTCGTCTATCTCCCTCTCTCGCGCGGGATCTCGTAGGCCGAATGAGGAAAACAGGGAGAAGAGGAATGCCCTAATTCCTCTTCTCTTTGTTTCTTATTTATTTTTATTTATTTTTTTCAAATTTAACCTCAAACTTTCTAGCTCAAATATTAATGGCGGGATTTCTTCCCCTCTTTCCCTCCATTTCATCTCTCATCTTTTCCTTTTCCTATTTCAATTATTCCAACTCATTTATTTCCTTTATCCAATAATGCCCTAATTTCTTTTCCCAATTCAAAATAAATGTATATACATCAATTATACACATTATATATCACATAGGCTATTCAAACTCTCAATTTAATCTTAACATCATCTAACGATGTTATAGATCCAATTTAACTGTCCAATTTCGTCCCTTAATTGAATTCTTTGTTTGACAAATTTCAACTTCACCAATTTTGACAAATTGACCAAATTTGCATACATGGCCTCTTATAACAATCTGGGCTTGTCCAGGACATGGTATCCATGGTCGTCCCTGCTGTTAAGTTAGATTATTTCTATTTTTAGCAATCTCTTTGTATTCCTTTTATTTCTATTTTATGGAAGTGACTCCTCACCACTTTGGCATGTTCACTCCTGCCATAGTGGAGATGGTCCAGAATGCTCTTTAGGGGAAGAGGCATAACTTCACATAGACCTCCCGAACCAATGTAATTTGCTAGCAATCAATGATAAAGCTTTTTACATTCAAACTATACTCTTTATGCTCAATGACGCTTTCGATGAATCTCGCTCGCTCACCGCTCGCTCACCGCTCGCTCGTTAGACACCAAAGCTCGTTCAAACGTCGTGGGCAATCGCTGCCGTTGGCACACTCAATAGGCTAACTCGTTGTTCCCCCTGACAACGAGTGCCGCACGGCCCTCTTAAAAAGTCTCTCAAAAAGTAGGACCGTGATAGTTGGTATCAGAGCTAGGTTGGCTCAAATTGCAAGAAAGCCATGCCAAAAAAGATTTCGTTAGAGAAGACGAACTCGTCGATGGACCAGCTCGAACGGCTTGTCGCTCTAGAGGAGGAAATGACATACCTCCAAGAAATTCCAGATAACATTCGTTTCCTAGAGGAACGGGTGAAGGAAATAGCTGAATTTCCTGAAGAGATTGCTGCTGTTCATAGTAGGATAGACGCTATCCCGATCCAAGAGCTGATGGATCGGATAGAAATCCTCGAATCCCGACCGGAGAAAGGAAAGGAAATAGAAAGTGGAGAAAGCTCCACAAATACAATGATTGGGCTATGAGAACGTGTAAAAGAGGTAGATCATGCTCGCATTCAACTAACAAGCACCGTCGCCAATGCAACAAAAGACTTCAAAGTGATGTTTGAATCTCTGAAAGCCGAGATTGCTGAAATAAACCAGAAATTGAACATCACCATGAAGGCAATGGGAAACCAAACTCAAGCTACGAATGTAGTTGAGTCTAGTCGAGTGAAAATATCGGAGCCAAACTCCTTCCGTGGGACTCAAGATGCTAAAGAAGTGGAAAACTTCATTTTTGATATGGAGCAGTATTTCAAAGCAACCAAGACCAGTGATGAATACAAAGTGACCCTGGCCACAATGCATCTTACTGGAGATGCAAAACTCTAGTGGAGATAGAAGTACAATGATATCTCTAATGGCACCTGTGTTATTGACACCTGGGATGAACTTAAGAAACAGCTGAAAGACCATTTCTTCCCCGAGAACATTGAGTTTAATGCTCGTAGATCATTACGAGAGCTGAAACAGACGGGTAGCATTCGTGACTATGTGAAACAGTTCTCTGGCCTAATGCTTAACATACATGACATGTCTAAGAAGGACAAAATCTTCACGTTCATTGAGGGACTCAAACCATGGGCCAGAACAAAGTTATATGAACAAAGGGTCCAGAGTATCTCAAGTGCACTTGCAGCGGCAAAGTGGTTATTCGATTATGCGAATGAGAATCCTAATCCTAGAAAGAGCTCTCCTACTAGAAATAATTCAAGGCCACAGAGACCAAACACAGGTCCCCCAGAAAGGAAGTCATTTACCCCAAGAGAAGGCCAAGAAACATGGAAGGCACCAAGGGGAAACCATGAAGCAGGAAGAGCCCCAAGGGAAGGCCAAGAAACGTGGAGAGGAAATAATACTCAGCGACCAATGTCATGCTTCTTATGTAAAGTACGAGTGCACATGTGTCCACATAAATCAGCTTTGGCAGCCGCACAAGCATACATTCAGAACGATAACTCAACTGAAGGAGTTGCCGAAGAGACGCCCGCAGAGGTGGCAGAAGTTGGGACCATGACCTTCTTGTCTGCAGTCCAACGACAAATAGAAGAGCTAAAAAAGACACCAGATAAGGGTCCCATGTACGTGGAAAGCCTTATCAATAATAGGGTCGTTAAATGCACTATGATTGACTCAGGGGCCACTCACAACTTCATAATAGAAAAAGAAGCTCGACGCTTAGGCCTCACAATGGAAAAGACTGCTGGCAAAATGAAGACCGTTAATGCTAAAGCAATGCCAGTGATTGGGGCGGTGAAAAGAACTCAGCTAAAACTCAACATGTGGATAGGGCTAATCGACTTTGTCGTTGCACAGATGGATGACTTCGATATTATCCTAGGAATGGAATTCTTGATGGAACATAAAGTTATTCCTATTCCCTCGGCCAAGTGCTTGATCATTACAGGGAATAATTCGACAGTCGTCCCTGCAATACTCAGACAGCCAATTGCCAATGGTACAAAAATGATCTCGGCGATGCAATTCAAGAAAGGGCTGAAACATCAAGATCTGACCTACATCTTAGTTCCCTCAGTTGTGGATGAAGGAACTAAAGAACAGATACCTTCTGAAATTTTAAAAGTCTTGGAAGAATACCAAGACACCATGCCAGAATGTTTACCCAAAACATTACCCCCGCGTAGGGACATTGATCATCAGATTGAGCTGAATCCAGGTGCTAAACCTCCTGCAAAGGTGCCCTACAGAATGGCTCCACCAGAACTTGCTGAGTTAAGGAAACAACTTGATGAGTTACTTACGTCCGGATTCATCAGGCCTGCAAAAGCACCATTTGGAGCCCCTGTATTGTTTCAGAAGAAAAAGGATGGTAGCTTACGATTGTGCATTGATTATCGAGCACTCAACAAAGTCACTGTACGTAACAAGTATCCCATCCCACTCATCACGGATCTCTTTGATCAGTTGTACAAGGCCAAATACTTCACGAAGCTCAATTTAAGGTCGGGTTATTATCAAGTTCGAATTGCTGAAGGTGATGAGCAAAAGACGACATGTGTGACTCGTTATGGAGCCTTTGAATTCTTGGTGATGCCATTTGGACTAACAAATGCGCCAGCAACATTCTGTACTCTTATGAATCAAGTATTTCATGAGTTCCTCGACATGTTTGTGCTGGTTTATTTAGATGACATTATAGTCAACAGTGAAACCTTGGAAGAACATAAAAGCCATCTTCGACTTGTCCTCGAAAAACTAAGGAAAAACTAGCTGTACATCAAGAAAGAGAAATGTTCTTTTGCCCAGAAGAGCATTGGGTTCCTTGGTCACATCATCGAGCAAGGGCAGTTATGCATGGATCTTGATAAGGTCAAACCAATCCAAGATTGGAGGGTCCCCATTTCTGTTACTGAACTGCGCTCATTTTTGGGACTCGCAAACTATTACAGACGCTTTGTTGAAGGATTCTCGAAGAGGGCTGCTCCTCTTACTAAACTGCTGAAGAAAGGTACTCCTTGGGAGTGGAACCAAGGATGTCAAGATGCCTTTACCAACTTAAAAGACGCAATGATGCAGAGTCCGGTCTTAGCCCTTACTGATGTTACACAGCCATTTGAAGTAGAAACAGATGCGTCTGACTACGCACTAGGAGGGGTCTTGCTGCAAAACGGCCACCCTATTGCGTACGAAAGTCGTAAGTTAAAAGATGCAGAAAGAAGATACATTGCTATGGAAAAGAAAATGTTAGCAGTAGTTCACTGCTTGCGAGTATGGCGACAGTATCTACTGGGTTCCAAATTTACGGTGAAGACGGACAATAGCTCCATATGCCACTTCTTCGACCAACCAAAATTGTCCGCCAAACAAGCTCGCTGGCATGAACTTATTTTAGAATTTGATTTCCAGTTCGAACATAAAGCAGGTCTTTCAAATAGGGTAGCAGATGCCCTAAGCCATAAAATAGAATGTGCGAGTCTCTGCTACCTCTCTCAACTCCAAGCTAGCAGAATCAGTGGCTCCATGAAAGATACCATCCGAAACAGCTTGCAGGATGACCCTGCTGCTCGGGTTGTCATGCAACTGGTGAAAGAGAGGAAGACTCGGCAGTTTTGGATTGAAGATGGATTATTGTTAACCAAAGGAAACCGCCTCTATGTTCCCAGATGCAATGAGCTACACCGTTCTTTATTACGGGAATGTCATGACACCCTTTGGGCTGGTCACGCTGGGTGGCAAAGAACTTACGCCCTTCTGAAGAGGGGATATTTTTGGCCAAAGATGAAAGAAGATGTGATGCAATACACCAAGACCTGCTTGGTGTGTCAACAAGACAAAGTTGAAAGGGATAAGGTAGTTGGCCTACTGGAGCCTCTACCAGTACCAACGAAGCTGTGGGAAAGCATCTCTCTTGACTTCATCACCAATCTATCGCCTTCAAATGACTTCCAAGCAATCTTAGTAATAATCGATCGATTTGCCAAGTATGCCACTTTCATTGCTGCCCCAAAGTACTGTTCTGCAGAGACGACAGCGCAACTTTTCTTCAAGAATGTAGTGAAATTATGGGGGATACCCCAAAGTATCGTCAGTGACCGAGACACCAGATTCACAGGTGCTTTTTGGGTGGAACTATTCAAGCTGTTAGGATCCAGTCTAAACATCTCTTCTAGTTACCACCCCCAAACGGATGGTCAGACGGAACGCTTTAACAGTTTACTGGAAGAGTATCTATGGCACTTCATCAACACCAATCAAAAGAATTGGCCAAGTTTGCTCGATGCTGCACAATTCTGCTTCAATTGCTAGAAAAGCTCCACTACGAGGATGAGCTCATTCGAAGTGGTTTGCGGAAGACAACCAAATATGCCACACACCCTCGACCATCCATATTCAGGGAAGTGCCCAAAACCTTATAACTTCACGAAGGAGTGGCGGCAAAATACAGAGATAGTTCGTGCCTACCTAGAACGAGCATCTAAACACATGAAGAAATGGGCAGACATTAAAAGACGGCCACTGGAATTCAAAGCTGGAAACCTTGTACTAGTAAAGTTGATGCCAGAACAACTACGTTTCAGAGGTCAAAGAGACAAACGACTTATTGGAAGTACGAAGGTCCAGTCCAAGTCATTGAAAAAATTGGGCGAGCATCTTATAGAGTTAATCTACCAGCGTGGCTGAAAATCCACTTAGTCATCCACGTCAGCAATCTAAAGCCGTATCACTCAGACGAAGAAGATCAGTAGCAGAACAACATCACCAGGCTGGAGATCACCCTCAGCAGGTATAAGCGTCCAAACAAGGTTGAAGAAATCCTAGCAGAGAGAAGTGTGAAGACAAGGAGGCGCCAACGCAAAGAATATCAGGTCAGATGGGCAGGACTTGAAGACGATGAAGTTACTTGGGAAAAAGCTGAAGACTTGGAAGATGTTGCGCAGAAGATTGAAGAGTTCGAGTTCAAGACAAGTTGACGAGGACGCAACAGCTCAGTTGGGGGAGAATGTAACAATCTGGGCTTGTCCAGGACATGTTGTCCATGGCCGCCCCTGCTGTTAAGTTAGATAATTTCTATTTTTAGCAATCTCTTTGTATTCCTTTTATTTCTATTTTATGGAAGTGACTCCTCACCACTATGACATGTTCACTCCTGCCATAGTGGAGATGGTCCAGAATGCTCTTTAGGGGGAGAGGCATGACTGCACGTAGACCCCCCGAACCAATGTAATTTGCTAGCAATCAATGATAAAGCTTTTTACATTCAAACTATACTCTTTATGCTCAATGACGCTTTCGATGAATCTCGCTCGCTCACCGCTCGCTCGTTAGACACCAAAGCTCGTTCAAACGTCGTGGGCAATCGGTGCCGTTGGCACACTCAGTAGGCTAACTCATTGTTCCCCTAACAACGAGTGTCGCACGACCCTCTTAAAAATTCTCTCAAAAAGTAGGACCGTGACACCGCTACACGACAATTCAGTCAACTTCTTCAACGCTATGACCAATTTTCAACCGCGAAAAATTTACACGTAGAATTTATCATTAAAAATTTCATGGCTTTTACAGTTTTGGACATAAGGTCGACCTCTTGTGCAGAGTCTATAAATAAAGGATCACTCCAAACTCACCAAAAACTAACGATCGAATATTTGAGGCGAAGCCCTGCTGAAATCAATACTCAAATATTACCCACTGTGAGCTATTATTGTAAATCCAATTCTCCCCACACTTTAACTTGAGAGTTATATTTGGGATAATTCGAATTAGTTAGATTGCGCGTTAATTTTCGATTCCAGTATTATTGTGTTTGATTGTAAAGGGACGGTGATTCCCTAAGAATTCATCACACTAGGGTGACAACTCGAAACACTTGAAATTTTCGTAGGTTAGATTGAACGCCCGTAAGTTCAATCATTGGGTGACGCCCCACAAGAGTCAAATATTGGATGACGCCCCGCAATAGTCAAATTTAGGGTGACGCCTCATAAGAGTCAATTTGTAAACAGTTTTGTTGGCACCCGTAAGCCAATTGCTTAGTGTATCTCTAAGTGAAAATTGGAGCGCGGACATAGGCGAGTTTGCCGAACCTCGTAAACAAATATTGTGTGCACTTCTCTAACTCTTACTCTTTACATTATTGCATATATTTGTTATTGATATTTTGATTATATGCATTAAATCACTTATGGTTATTAGAGATCGAAATATCGCACGAAAATATTAGAAACGCTATATTCACCCCCCCCCCCCCCCCCGACATCTCTAGGCGTATATCGATCCTCCAAATATGTGACTGAGAAGATGATGATTGGGTAAAGAGTATGTATCCTCAACTAGAATGTTTGTCCTCAGTACTCTGTCTAAGAAAGAAGTATAGTTCGTTGAAGGATATTAGAGATAAAGTGGTTGATTATGCTTTGAAAAATGGGCACGGGATCAAGTTTGTCAAAAGCAAATGTCATCGATTGACTGTTGTGTGCAAGGATGGATGCAGTTGGCGGCTTCACGGTTCAAAAATGAAAGGTGAGCTTACCTTTCAAATTAAGATCTATAATGAGGCGCACACATGTGCACGACAAATGGAAAGCTGACACACTTCCTTCCTACAAATGGGTGGCAAACCAAAATTTGGATAGATTCAAAAGTCAACCTGCTTGGGACCTACCGTCCATTATTGAGACTGTCAAGAATGACTTTAATGTCAACATTACCCCAAGTATTGCCAGAAGAGCCAGGAATTTAGCACTGAACCTGAACGAAGGGAATGGTGATGAACAGCACAAGCAACTGTGGTCCTCCGCAAAAGAGATTCGAAGATCAAATCCTGGCCGCACATTGTTATTGGTGGTAGATATGCATGATCTGACGGCCCATCCAAGTCCAATATTTAAAAGGATGTACATGTGTCTGGATGCATGCAAGAGAGGTCTGAGGGAGTTTGGTAGACCTGTCATTTGCCTAGATGACTGTCACCTGAAGGGGTCGTGCCCAAGCCAATTGCTCACACTCGTTAGCATTAATGCCAATGATGGAATTTATCCAGTTGTTGTGGCATTTGTTGAATCAGAACGTAGAGACTCATGGACCTGGTTTTTATGCTGCTTGCTTTTGGACATAGACAGTGACATAGGAAGCAGATGGATATTTATTTCCGTTGGTGCCTGCTATCAAACAATATGCGCCAACAACTGAGTATCGTTTCTGCCTCAGACACTTGTATGTCAATTTCAAAAAACAATTTCCTGGCATGCAGTACAAATATATCATGCGAAAGGCAGCTAAGGCCACAACATTATCGCAATATCAGAAGGAGATGAATTAAATATTTGCGCTCAATCAGTCAGCACATGCATATTTGTAGAAAATTAACCCGAGGTGTTTGTAACGACCCAATTTTTATTTCGTTTAAAAAATGTATAAATTTAAAACTTTTCTTTTTATAAAAACGTCAAAATATTTTTCCTTTATAAAACCCGATCGTTAAAACCCTTCACTTAAAACATTTATTATTTGCAGTGGAAATAATAAAATCATTTTATGAAACACTGCGGAATTAAAACAAGCATTAAAGAATTTTAGTTAATTTACAAACCCTTTTACACATAAATTCTCATTTACTTCTTTAGCCCAGCCAACCACAAGATCCACCCATGCAAATCCTTTATCAACTATCTTTGACATGTTCTCATGTTTCTCGTACATACCTACATCACAAGACTTAACTAATGAGTCTAATGCTTAGTAAGTGATATAAAATAAAATAAACATGCTATGCATTTTTGAAATCCTTTTTTGTTTTCTCTTTCCATTTCTTTTCCTTTTCTTTCCATTTTCATTACGCATTTCATTTCCTTTCTTTTTCAGTCTTCTTGATCTTAACTTTACTTGATCATTCCCTTTTTGTTTCTCTTTTAATTTCATTTTCTGGAAGGGAACCTATTCATTCCATATACCAAGAGAATGGATACATCATATAGTCATGTAGCAATCCGTCACTCCTACATGGGGTTACATCATATGGCCTCGCTACCATGACCGTCACCATTCTCCTTTTGTGGAAGACGTTTGGGATTTCTGTAAAAGAGAAATGATGAACACTAGAGTCCAAGTGGTTAACCATCACCCCGATGAGGGGATACATCATATAGTGTCTCCACAGATGGACAGTCACCAAATCTCCCATCCGTTTCATATACCAAGGGAATGGATACATCATATAGTCATGTAGCTCTCTGTCACCTCTACATGGGGATACATCATATGGCCTCACTACCATGACCGTCACCATTCACTTTTGTTGAAGACATTAGGGATTTCCGTACAAGAGAAATGATGAACACTAGAGTCCACGTGGTTAACCGTCACCCCGATGAGGAGATACATCATATAGTGTCCCCACAGATGGATAGTCACCAAATCTCCCGAACCCCCACACGCCTATTTACGTTTATTCAGTGTCACAATGGATATTCTTATAGCTAAGTGATGGTTGTTCGCTCGGGTGATCAGACCTTGAGAACGCCGTTCACTTAGTATGTATGAGCATCCATCCCATCACTTTTCGTTTTTCTTTTCAAAACCATGCATGAAACCCATTTTTGTATCTTTTGAAAACCATGATGCTCGTGAATGCATACAATTCTATCACATCTTTCCAATAATCTCTCAACGTGCTCATCTACGAAACATATCATTAAAAGAACCTAAATCTAAGAAACAGTCATCAAACAATAGCACAATATACGAAACATGCTCAATTTGTGGTAAGGCAGTAAATAACTCAAATATTCTATAAAAGCGGTAAAGATTCAGCATACAACCCCTAATTCTTACGATGTAGGGCTCAAAGACCAAAGCACAGTAAGTATCAACTTACCTATAGTCTTTAGAGTGTTTAGCTTTTTGCCATTTTTCCTGTTAATACCTCAAAACAGGAGAACTTCTTCTTCCTCCCTGACTCTCGACCTTCATCTTCCAACAACTTTCTCCCTCATCAAACGCAAGGGTTCAATCGACGCTCGTGAACCTTCACGGTTTGTTCTTCCAAATCTCGCAACTCGGGCGTGCCCTAGCTCCTGCAAACGACGCCAGACCACCGAACCTCCCTTGCCCTCACCGTCCGACACCCACAGGAGTTCCATCGTCGATGACCCTCGGTCCCGATTTCTCTTCTCCTCTCGATCTCCCCTTCTCACTCACTCTCCTTCTGCAATTTTTGTTTTCTCTCTCTGTCATTCTCCCTCTCTCTTTTCTCATAAAACTAAACCAGTTCACAAGGGAGAACGGGTTACTCCTCCATTTAACTTCTTCTTTTCCCTTTATTTCTTCCTAAACCGAACCAGAGCTGAACCGGTTCACTACCCATTCTTTTCCTTTGATTTTTTCTTTATTTTGATTTCATTTACTTTACCTTAATTTATCTACTTAATATATACTTATATATATATATATATATATAACCAAATATCCGTATCATAAATTGATTAACCCAATTGCGAATTTCCCACTTATTCTGAACCTTGCTTGACAATAATTATAGGGCCAATTTAAATTTCTCAATTTCATTTCCTAAATTAATTTTTATCCTTAATTTAATTATCCAATATAATACACCCCCTCATTAATATTAATTATCATCCGATAAATTTTCATAAATTATAATCTAATGAATACATCATTGGTAATACCCCGATAAATATTCGAAATTTTCATAAATTTAATCTAATGAATACATCATTCGATGCCATTTTCCGCTTCAACAATCATGAGGATGGATATCGGAAGTTTGAGTTGGTCGGGGGAAGACAAAATTCCTCTCTACAATATCTAGGGCAATGGGTGCCCTTCACGATTATAATGCAGATTTGCGTCATTCGTCGAGAGGAAAACGTTGTCGTTTAGTGTTCAGAGAATGAAATATGAGAGGAACCGACGTCCCTCGTATTAAGACGAACGTCCGTCATGGCTTAAATAATGCCATCTTAAGACGAGAGGTGTCCATTGAGGGCAGAATGGCGTAGTATTGGTCGACGGACATTCGTTTCTTGGCGAGGGATGTTCGCCTTAATTGAGGGAATTCGCCCGTTTTAAAAATGCGTGTGCCTTGCACGTGACCCAATTAATTTGGAGTCAATCCTGGCCGTCGATCCAGATGAGGGACATTCCTCGCTCAATCCAATAGCCATCGATCTTCGTCCGCCATTGGCTTTGGAAGACGCCAGATGCAATCCTGGCCGTCGATCTAGATGAGGAACGTCCCTCACTCGATCTAACAGCTAGGGATCATCGTCCGTCCATCGCCTCTAGAAAACGCTAGATTCAATCCTGGTCGTCGATCCAGATGAGAGATGTCCCTCGCTCGATTCAACGGCCAAGGAATTTCATCCGTCCGCCTCCTCTGGAAGATGCCAAATTTAATCATGGCCGTCGATCTAGATGAGGGACGTCCCTCGCTTGACCCAAGGGCCAGGGATTGTCATCCGTCCGTCACCTTAGAGAATCGCCAGATTCAATCCTAGTCATACATTCTGCGATCCAACAGCCAATGAGCTTCGTCTTTGCCATCGTCCTTCTTCTTCAAACTGCTAGGAGGGACGGTACTTGATGTCTTTCGTCTCCGTTCAATGAAACTTGATAAAGACGAAACAGAGGCGTTAAACTCGATGGTCTTGGATGCGAAATGTGACTGCGAGGTTGCCGGCGAGAATTTTTCATAGTTTAGAGTTTTAGTTGTTAAAATTTTTTTTCCAAAGTTTGACATATTATCGATTACGAATTTTAGGGTATGCAGTGTTAATTTTTCTTTAATTATTTTAAATTTAAAATAGAATTTCATATATTAGAAGCGATCTCTCTCTCCATTGGGTTTATAGGTTTCTGTCGTCTCTGTCAACGAACTCCGTGGCTGTCTGACGAGATTAGCGCACGTCTCTCCGGCATCTGCTTCACTGCCAATCATCTGACCGTCTTCTTCACTCATCAGATCGTCTCTACGCATATGCCTGGCTGAAGGTGAATATTGATAATCGACCATTGATCGACCCGGAGACAGAATTGATTGATGGATATCCTTAAGCAAGAGCTTTTGAAGAAGCGACAAACCCTTTCCGCAGATACCGGCGGTAGGCGAGTCTTCAAGCGGTCCGAGATTGAACAGAAACAAATTCAGAAGCTCCGGGAGCAAGAGAAACGTGAATTGGAAGCCAAGGCCAATCGCCAATCATCGAATTCGGGCAAGGGAACTGCAATCGACTCTGCCGCTTCAAAATCGAATTCGTTAACCCCCACAGTTACTGCTACTACTACTGTCGCGTCCGTAGCAGCTACATCGAAATCCCTAACTGATGAACAGAACATTGATAACCTCGTCCTTCCTAGACAAGAAGTTATTCGCCGACTCCGGATTCTGAAGCAGCCTGTAACACTTTTCGGAGAAGACGATGATGCTCGGCTTGACCGATTAAAGTACGTGTTGAAAACGGGTCTGTTCGAGGTGGATAGCGACATGACTGAAGGGCAAACAAATGACTTTCTACGAGATATATCTGAACTGAGAAAACGGCAAAAGACTGGGATGTTGAGCGAGAGGAAGAGGCAGAAGAAAGAGGATGGCGCAGCAGAGGATGGGGAGGGAGGTGGGGCCGATGAAGAGGATGCGGAAGGCGGATCAAGTGATGTGGACGCAGATAAAGATTTGAAGAGAATGAAGGCGAATTTTGAGGATTTGTGTGACGAAGATAAAATTTTGGTGTATTTTAAGAGGTTGTTGATCGAGTGGAAGCAGGAGTTGGATGATATGCCAGAGACAGAAAAGCGGACAGCTAAAGGGAAATCAATGGTAGCGACTTTTAAGCAGTGTGCTCGTTACTTGAATCCTTTATTCAAGTTTTGCAGAAAGAAGGTTAGTGGTTTTGATTTGACTGCTTCATTCCAATGATTGATTTCTTTATTTTGGAATGTTATAGACGGGGGAGTTTTTCTACTGCTTTTTAATTTAGAGCGTTACTTTTACTAAGATATTTCAGCTGAACTTTTGAAAAATAGATTATAAAGCATTTCGAGATTATGAATAATAAGAGAGCGATTAAGGACATGGTTAATGGTATTGTAGGCAGTGGCAGCTACCTGAGTGCTTTATTGGATGTGTTATGCATGTACATTATACGGAGTTGTTCAGGTTCTTTGACATTCATCATCTGGAGATATTACAGTTCGCTAACAAATTATGGATATGCACCTTATTTTAATTGTTCAGATGTGTGCCACAAAGAGTAATACTTAGCTTCCCCTTCATAGGTGTGTGCTTATGTCCTCATGTGCTTGGGTTATTGTGGAGATATTACGAAATAAACTAGGAACGATAAAGATGGAATGATGGTTCAACTGGCCAACAGTTCTTTGCTTGCTTGTTGATTACATTAGGAGGCTCTTTGGGGGAGAGTTAAGAAAGGGTTCGTATTGTTGATACTTCATGCCCAATGAGTGTAAATTATTTTGTACCTAAAATGACCCTTTGAAGAGAGACCCGATAAGGACTAAGTCTTTATATAGAAGAGTTTTTCCATACGAGATCTCATAGGATGGCTAATTGAACACAGAAAGTCTTTTTTCAAGCTGTTTGGAAATCATTGAGGTATATGCTCTTGAGAAAGATGAATTTTATGGGTGGAGCTCAAAGGAGGCTATTGTCAAAAGATCTTTTGCATGATTCAGAATATATATTGTTCTTAAAATGTGGTAATTGTGAGTGTTGGGAAGCAAAGGGATGGAGGAGTCAGACCATTGTAGTCATTCCTCAAATTCGAGAAGTTGCTTCTTGCTTTTAGAGGTTTGCTAGAGTTCAAGGTTTTTTTTTTGGGATTTGTGTCCCACTTTGTCCAAGGACATGGAGATGTGTAAATTTACAAATTAGAAAAGAGTTGAAAGTTTTGTGAAATGGAGAAGGTTTCTTATGCTTAAGCTTTTAATGTAATAGTCTTTCAAAGGGTGGTGAAGGAAGAAGAGGATGTGATTTTTTTGTATAGAAATCTACTTCCTAAGAATAGAGAGATATTAACATGTATTGCGTATTTGGCTTTAAAAAGATCTCATATGTCTTCATTTCGGTATCAAAATTCTAAAGTGGGTGAATGAGAATGTGTATTTGAGACTAGGAGTGCAAATTTCTTAACTTGTTTTTTATGTTCTCTAACGTGTTTGGATACTACAAAACAAAAGTTTGAGAGTTGGATTTTGAGATTTAAGGGTGGCCAAGTGGAATCCTATAGTATCTCTTGATAAGAAAGAGGGGAAAAGCTATAACGTCAGTCCTCTCAGTACAATATTGTCCGCTTTGGAACAAACTTTGCACGTTTTGTTCTTGGGGTTATCCCAAAGCACATTGTATTAAGTAAGAAAGAAAATCTTATTTATAAACCATGTGTTTTCCTCTTTCCTAAGTGAGGTAGAGTTGTGCACCCTCACTGGTATGGGTCGGACCCTCACTTGGGTCATCCTTGCCTTAAAGGGTGAATGCGAATGTGTATTTGAGACTAGGAGTGCAAATTTCTTATCTTGTTTTTTATGTTCTCTAATGTGTTTAGATACTACAAAACAAAAGTTTGAGAGTTGGATTTTGAGATTTAAGGGTGGTCAAGTGGAATCCTACAGTATCTCTTGATAAGAAAGAAGGGAAAAGCTATAACATCTCAGTCCTCCCAGTACAATATTGTCCGCTTTGGAACAAACTCTGCCCAGTTTGTTCTTGGGGTTATCCCAAAACACATTGTATTAAGTAGGAAAGAGAATCTTTCTTATAAACTATGTGTTTTTCTCTCTCCCAAGCAATGTGGATTTGTGTACCCCCACTGGTATGGGTCGGACACTCATTTGGGTCATCCTTGTCTTCTCCCTCTCCTCCTTGGAGGCCTGACGTTCTCATGAGCTCATTTTTAGTTGAGTTTTGGTTTTGATATCATTTGTAATGTCTCTATTCCACTTAATACAATATTGTTCGCTTTGAGCTGAATCCCGCATGGTTTTTTTCTTGGGATTAGTTCAAAACATATTTTACTAGGTAGGGAGCAGAACTTTACTTATAAAACATGTGTTTTCTATTCTCCCAAGCGATGTGAGATTACGCACCTCCACTGGTATGGGTCGGACTCGCACTTGGGTTTCCTTTGTCTTGACGTCTTGACAAGGCAGACTGCCACAAAAGGTAGTAGAGAATTAAAGCAATTGGAATTGGTCAATGGATTATGATAAATGTTGGATGATGAGAGTAGCGGAGATAGGAACTTGAAGGAGGGTTGCAGTTGCTTAAATTTTAATGTTAGACAGACTTATTTCTTTAAATGAAAGATGATTATTGTTGGAGGGGAGGGTTAGAAATTAAAGGGCTGCTGTTGGAGGTTGAATTTAATTTATTTGTGAGAACAAAATGAAGCTTGTTAATTTGAAAGCAATGATCAGGTTTTGGGGAAAAGTAAAATAGATTGGAGATATGAGGAAGCCAATGGTTCTGCTGGAGGCACTGTGGTGTGTTGGGAATCGAATGTAGCAACTGCCCCATAGATTTGTTCTCTTTTCTAATAAGCTTTTGTACACTCAGCATGGAGCTAAATGAGTTTTTATCAATGTTTAATGACCCACAGAAGCGGCAACTTCTTTAGTGATCTTCTTGAAGGAGTTGCTGAAACTTTTATAATGTATTGGAATTGAGTTTATGCAGATAGGATTTTGTTTTCTACTATCATAAATGATTGAAACCTTATTTATTTACCTTTGGAAGGAGTCGTTTTGTAGAGCTGCTTAGAGTAGTGGCAGGTTCCTTCACTTTCTAGATTAGATATCCTTTTTATGTTTATGTATTGACTAAATGAGGTGAATGGAAGCTTACCAGATTTACCTCTGACATGCACCAATCTTTTTATAGCTTAAGCTGGGTAAAATGTTTTTAAATTTCAACCTTTGTGGTAAAAGGTGGAAGGTTTTGTGGATAGGATTGAGAATTGGTGGATATTGTGTGACTTGAGCGGCACTCATAGTTTGTCTTTGCTCAAAAATTGAAGATGCTGAAAGATTATATTTAAAAGTGGAAGGTCAAAGTTGACAAAGGTTTCTGCATGTGTCAGAGTAGTGAGAAGAATGATTCATTTTCATTACTTTTGAATTATAAAATATAGAATTATCTTGAGAAAAAAAAGGAAATTACCTAATCTAGATAAACTTCCTCACTTATCTACTTGCTGATTTATTATCTAATATTTTAAATATATAATTCAACAACATGTCTTTGAGGCTGGGGAGCTTGATGCATCTGAAAGCTTCATAGGATTGCCTACATACACCCCTCAAATATTAAATATATCTACCCTGAGGCAAGAAATTCAGGAAGATGACAAGCTGAAAAAAATTATAGAGGCCATATTGTTGGAAAAAATTACAGATTTGAGGTGACTTTGCAATGGGTTGTCATTCAAGGGAAAAATTTTGATTCCTCCGAATTCGACATGGAAGGATAAGATTTTAGAAGAATTCTACTCTTCCCCCATTGGGTGGACATTCTGGTTTGGAGATTCTATAGGCAAATAAGTGTAAATATTTCTTGGGAAGGCTAAGAACATACAGGGTGTAGCAAAACTAAAAAATTTGCCAAAGAATCAAGGTGGAATCCTCAACCACGATTGGTCTTTTACAACCAATGTAAGTTGCGGAAAGAGTTTGGAAAGGCATTTTGCTAGACTTCATTGAGAGACTTCCAAAGTCTTTTGGATTTGAAGCTATGATAGTAATGGTGGATAGACACAAAGTGTGCTCATTTTGTCACCTTAGGCAAGATCAATTGAAATTTTCTGTAAAAAAATTTGTTTGCTCTAAATATCGAGAAACATAGTCAGTTATCATGATAAGGTAATTCACCAACAAATTCTGGTAGGAATACTTCTGTATGCAACAAACAACACTTAAGATCAGCTCTATGATCACGCTCAAACTGCCAAATCGAGGTTCAAAACTGATTCTTAGAAATTTATCTTAGATCTTTGCTGCAGACCAACCTTGTTAATTAGGCTGGTAGTTGAATTGAACCAAATATTGGTACAATACCAATTTTCTGGGTCGGCTAACACAACTTTCTTTTGAGCTATATGGTTGAGATCTGCCTAGTCTTTTATAATATCGTGGTGGTAAAAGTGCAGTGATGATAGATCTATTCTTAGATTTATCTATTCTAGAAGGAAAAAATGAATTAAGTTTTAATATGGTAACTGCCATAACTGTTAATGACAGTTATTGTGATGGAGATGATAGTTTTAAATAAAAAGAGCAGAGGGAAAAAGGAGGAGGAAAAATGGCGAATATCCCTTACGGTGTTGAAGTAGTAGAAGAAAATTGTTTGTACTGTTTGTAATTTTGTGTTTTCAAGAATTCAATAAAGAAGTTTTTATCCTATCAATTTGGTATCAAAGCAACGTTCAGATTCTGTGTAACGAAGAATAATGACCATATCAAAATCGCAGTGGGAAAACTTGGCGGAATGGCAGAAAGAAGTTGCGAGAATGAAATAAAAATTAAAAAAAGTGGTATCAATTGAGAACAGTGTTCATGTAATGCAAGAACAAATGTCAAAATTATTAGCAAAGACAAAGGAACGACCTTCGTCGGAAGCACACGAGGGACCGCTTAGTTCTGAGGCCGAGAGGGACATGAGAACTGAAGAAAATAGGCATTCAGCTGTGAAATATTTTCTACTGCGAAAGTTGGAGTTATCGGTGTTTAGCGGAGATGATCCCGAAGGGTGGGTGTTTAGGGCTGAACAGTATTTCAACATTAACCGATTAACAGAGTCGGAGAAGTTAGAAGCAACCATTGTTTGCTTTGAAGGACCTGCGTTGGCTTGGTTTCAATGGGAAAGTGGAGTGCGACCATTTCGCTGTTGGATGATTCTCAAAGATAGGTTGATGGAAAGATTCAGAGAAGTTCGCAGTGGATCAGGTTGCGATAGACTGCTGGCTTTGAAGCAATAGGGAATTGTCGAAGAGTACAAGACGTAATTTGAATCCATCGCCTCGGGTTTAATGGGTATTCCAGATGATATATTATTTTGTGCTTTTTATAATAGGTTAAAAAATGAGGTGACAAGTGATGTTAAATTAATGAGGCCAAATGATCTTTTGAATTTGATGAAAGTTGCGCAAATTATTGAAGAAAGAATGGAGCTTATAAAAAATCTTATGGTATTCAGAGTGTATCTAGACAAAATTGGGCTGCTCCATTGGCTAATAGAAATTTTTCTTCAGATCAGACAGCATTATGATAGACCTCTTATATGTTTTATGTATTCTAGAAGAAAAAAAGGGATATAAGATAATTCATTGTAATAAATTACTGACAATCAATTAATTGACAGTTATTTGACCAACTGTTATTAGGGGGAGGAGGGGAATAATTGGTGGGAGGAGGAGGAAAGTAAAGAGAAAGTAGTAGCTAGGAGCTAGGTGCTTGGAGTGTTCTATACTGTGCGATGTATTTTGTGAGAATTTTTGAAATAAAGAACTAGTTTCTATCGATTTGGTATCAAAGCATTTTCGATCTGTGGGCATGATTACTCGGTCAGAGTCGCAGAGAGAGAACACGATGAATTGGCAAAAAGAGATGGCAAATATGAAAGAGGAGTTAAAGAAAATAGAAAAAATTGCGTCGATGGAACGCAGTATTTCCCAAATTCTGAAGCAAATGACAAGGATGTTAGCTAAAATGGATGAACGATCTCCATCTTCAGAAACACACAATGGTCCCAGAAGTTTTGAAGCAGAAAGGGGGATGAGAAATGATGAAAATCGTTAGTTTGCGAACAGGGATTTTCTTTTAAGGAGGTTAGAATTATCTTCTTTTTTTTTTAACGATTCCGAAGGATGGATAATCAAGGCCGACCAATACTTTAATATTAATCAGTTGTCAGATGCAGAAAAAATTGAAGCAGCAATGGTGTATTTCGAATGTGCAGTTTTATCATGGTATTAGTGGGAGAGTGGAGTTCAGACTTGTCGATCTTGGTTAGTTCAGAAGCCGTACTTTGCATGGGCAAAATGGACAAGTGCAGCTACGGCCAAAACTGCTCCTATTCAGCAAACGATTTTACCGACCTCCTTAATTCTGAAAGGTAAACCAGTTGAGGTTGGAAGGAGATACTTGTCAGATGCTGAAATGGGAATCCGAAAGGAAAAGAGATTGTGCTTTAGATGTGATGAAAAATTTTATTTTGGGCATCAGAGTAAGAAGAAGGTTTTGCAAGTTTTAATGTTGCAGGACGAAGATGACGACAAGGTGGGGAATTCTATTTTACAATTTGAGGAAGAATATCAACTTGTCAAGGAAATACAGGATTCTGTATAGATTTCCTTAAACTTCGTAGTAAGATTAATTACTCCACATATGATAAGATTGTGGGGAAAAATCAAGGATAGGAAAGTTATCGTGTTGGTCGATTGTGGGGCCACTCACAATTTCATTGCTAAACAACTAGTTGAAGAATTGCAATTGCAGGTTGATCCTTCTGTAAATTATAGTGTGCAATTGGGCAATAGAGATTCTATAAAAGGAGGCAGTATGTGTAAGAATATCCTATTAGTTCTACCGGAAGTGGAGGTGGTAGAAGAATTCTTACCAATTGAGCTGGGTAACACGGAGGTGATATTGGGAATGCAGTGGCTCGAATCAATTGGGGAGATGTTTTTGAATTGGAAACTCCTAACTATGAAGTTTACTCAGGACAATAAAACTATGGTTATCAAGGTTGACCCGAGTTTAAGTAGGATGAAGGTGTCACTGAATGCTATGATGAAGGCTTCTAGAAAAACCAAGCAGAGAGTGCTGGTAGAAATTAACGGTTGTATGTTAAAAGTAGAGGATACAGGAGGGAAGATTCCAGAGGAAGTGGCTGACCTGTTAACTCAGTTTGCTTATGTTTTTGAACTCCCACAGGGGTTACCTCCAGAAAGGGATCATATGCATTCCATTATAGTGAAGGAAGGGGCATCATCTATTAATGTAAGACCATATCGCTATCCGATAATTCAAAAAGACGAAATTGAGAAATTGGTAAAAGAAATGTTATTTGCTAGAATTATTCAACCAAGTCTAAGCCTTTTTTCGAGTCCTATCATTCTAGTTAAGAAAAAGGATAATAGTTGAAGGTTTTGCGTGGACTATAAGGCCCTTAATCGTGAGACAGTAAAAGATCAATTCCCCATTCCAGTCATCGATGAGTTAGTGGATGAGCTACATTGTCCTATGATTTTTTCAAAATTAGACTTAAAATCGGAATATCATCAAATTAGAGTAAAAAACATAGATGTTCCGAAGACAGCTTTTCGGACTCATGAAGGGCATTACGAATTTCTAGTTATGTCTTTTGACTTAACAAATGCTCTATCAACGTTTCAATCGCTAATGAATAAGGTATTTCGTCAATACCTTAGAAAATTCATATTAGTTTTTTTTTTAATGATATTCTTGTATATAAGCAAGTCATTTACATAACATGTATGTCATCTTCGGACGACTTTACAAATATTGGCAAACCAGAAATTGTTTGTGAACAAGAATAAATGTTGTTTTGCTAAGAGTGAACTGGAGTATTTGGGATATATTATATCAAAGGATGGAGTTGTTGCATATTCGAGCAAAATACAGGCTGTTTTGGACTGGAAAATGCCTACCAACATTAAACAATTGCGGGGTTTTTTGGGTTTAACTGGATATTACCGCAAATTTGTTGCGGGGTATGGTGCAATAACATTACCATTAACTGTTCAATTGAAAAAGGATCAATTTGGCTAGAATTTAAAGGCAGAGGCTGCTTTTTAGTTGTTAAAGAAGACAATGACTTCTCTGCCAATTTTGATGAAAAATTTGTAGTTGAGACGGATGCATCAGGAAAAGGAGTGGGTGCAGTTGTGATGCAGAATCAACGTCCGATAACCTACTTTAGTCAACAGCTTTCACGGCAGCAAAGATTGAAATCGGTGTACGAATGTGAATTAATGGCAATAGTTTTAGCTGTCCAAAAGTGGCAGCCATATTTACTAGGCCGTCCCTTTATTGTTCGAACAAACCAGAAAAGTTTGAAATTTTTGTTGGAGCAACGGATGATAGCAGTTGAGCACCAAAGATGGTTGACAAAGTTGTTGGGTTTTGACTTCGAGGTACAATATAAATTGGGTTTTGAGAATAAGGTGGCCGATGCTCTTTCTAGGAAGGAAGAATTGTTTGTGGAAGCTGAATTACAGATTGTGTATGGCCAATGTTCTTTTACTTCTTCAGATTTAGAAATTGAAGTTGATGTCCGGAGTTGTGCAGGATTAAGGAGTTGGAGCATCAAAACAACACAATGTCAGATTTTCATGTGTGTCACAGTTAGCTATTTTTTAAAGGGCGTAAGGTCCTTTCTCGTGCTTCTCAGTATATTCCTGCTATTTGAAAGATATTCCATGCTAGCCCAGTTGGAGATCATGCTGGTTTTGTTAAGACAATGCATCGGTTGACGGCTGAATTGTTCTGGTTTGGAATGAGGAAGAATATTAAACAGTTTGTTATTGCATGTGAAATCTGTCAACAGAATAAGTATGAAGCTCTTTTACCGGCAGGATTGATTCAACCATTACCAATACCCAATGATATTTGGGTAGATATTATGATGGATTTCATTTAAAAATTGTTGAAATCAGAGGGGATGGACACTATTTTGGTAATTGTTGATCACTTAAGCAAATATGCTCATATTTTACTTTTATGCCATCCGTTTACGACTAAATGGTTGCGGAGTTGTTTTTTAACAATGTTTTCCATCTTCACGGCTTGCCAAAAACCATTGTTTCGAATCGTGATAAAGTTTTTTGTAGTCAATTCAGGAAAGAGCTGTTTGCGTTGCATGGTACATCATTGTGTTTTAGCTCTGCCTATCACCCACAATTAGACGGCCAGTCCGAGGTGGTAAATAGGACTATTGTGTCGTATTTGAGATGTTTTACGGGAGATAAACCCAAGGCTTGGTCCAGATGGTTGGCGTGGGCAGAGTACTGGTACAATACTTCATACCATTTAGCTATTCATATGTCGCCTTTTAAGGCGGTTTATATAAACGTGACCCTCCGTCGATTATGAAGCTGGATTTTCTGACAACTTCTGTTGTGTCGGCTGTGGATTTACAGTTATGTGAAAGGGATGATGTTTTGGCTGTCCTCAAATTTCATTTACAAAAAGCTCAAGCCCAAATGAGGAATTTGGCTAATAAAAAGAGGAGGATGTTAAATTTGCAATTGGGTGATTTTGTGTGGTTATGTCTCTAGCCTTATTACCAAAAATCAGTGGCCAAAAAATTGTGTTAAGTTGTCTCCTCACTATTTTGGTCATTTTCTGGTGTTACAAAAAATTGGACAGGTGGCATATAAGCTTCAATTACCAGAATTTTAATTGATTCATGTTGTTTTTCATGTATCTCTTTTGAAACAAGTTCATGGAGATATTCAAAATGTAGTTCCACTACCCGATCTCTTGATTAATAATATAGATTGGCAGATTCAACCTAAATCTTTGTTAGATGTACAACAACAATGTGGTGGTGCGCCGAAGACATTGGTTTTAATCAAGTGGAAGCATTTACCACTGTTTGAGGCTACTTGGTAGGACTTTGATCAAATTCGTTTTCAGTTTTCGGTTTTTTACCTTGAGGACAAGGTTCTTTTTTTGGGCGAGGAGTAATGATAGATCTCCTCTATGTTTTACGTATTGTAGAAGAAAAAATGGGACATCGATATGAAAAGAAAATGTTACAAATTTTGGTATTACAAGATGATGAAGAAAGCGAGTTAGAAGTGGGTACAACATAAGAGTTTTTTGAGGCAACTACGAAAAATATTAAAACTCTAGTGAAAATTAATTTTTGGTTTAACAGCTCCATGAACTATGAGGTTATGGGGTACTGTGAAGGGGAGAAAAGTGCTTGTGTTGATCGATTTTGGAGCAATTTCATTGCAAAAAAATTGATTGAAGAGTTACAATTGCAAACAACTCCTTCCATGGATTAGAGTATTTAATTAAGTAATGGTGAATCTGCTAAAGGGAAAGGAATATGTAAAAAACTTTTGTTAGTGTTGCCTCAAGTGGAATTTCTTGAAGAATTTTTATGTATTGAGTTAGGAAATTCTGTAGTAATCTCCTAGAGTACGTAAAACGTACTAGAGGACTATCAACATGTTTGTGAATTGGAAATTGTTGAGTATGAAATTTATTTTGGGAAATAAAACAGTACATGTAAAAAGAGATGCTAGTTTAAATAGAATAAAAGTTTCTATGAAAGTAATGTTGAAGGTTATGAAGAAAGAAAAACAAGGAGTACTAGTGGAAGCTTTTGATAAGAAAAGGGAATCAACGCCAAATGAGGAGAATTTTCTAGTAGAAGTAGCTGAATTGTTATATCGGTTTGAACATATTTTTCACATGCCTACAGGATTACCTTTTAGAAGGGAACATGATCATGCAATTCTTTTGAAGGAAGGGGTGACAACGATCAATGTACGACCATTTAGATACTCGGTTGTTCAAAAGGATGAAATTGAAAATTAGTACGTGAAATGTTGGAAGCCGGAATCATTCAACCGAGTTTAATCCGTTTTCGAGCTCAATTATTCTTGTGAAAAAAAAATAATAGTTGGAGATTTTATGTGGACTACCGAGCTTTAAACAAGGAGACTATTAAAGATCGTTTTTCAATTCCGATTATTGATGAATTGGTGGATAAACTGAGTGGGGCAATAATTTTTACTAAATTATATTTGAAATCCGGTTATCATCAAATACAAATAAGAAAGGAAGATGTATCAAAGACAGCATTTCGTATACATGAAGGCCATTATGAATTTTTAGTTGTCATTCGGTTTAACTAATGCTCTGGCTACATTTTAAGCTTTGATGAATTAGGCATTTCATCCGTACCTGAGGAAATTTAATTTGGTATTTTTCGATGATATATTAGTATATGTAAGACTTTTGCAGATCATTTGAATCATCTGACATTGACGTTACAAACGTTATCTGAGCAACAACTTTATGCCAATAAAAAAAATGTTTGTTTGTTACTTATGAATTGGAATACTTGGGTTATGTAATCTCTAAAGGTGGTGTGACTGCTAATCCAACAAAGATCGCTGCAATTATGGACTAAAAGTCTCCAACTAATATTAGTCAATTGCAAGGATTTTTGGGTTTGATCAAATATTATCGTAAATTTGTTTCGGGATATGGAAGTATAGCTCTACCGTTCATAGAACAGCTTAAAAAAAATAATTTTTGCTAGACCGATGAGGCTGAGGTGGCATTCCATAAGTTGAAAACTACGATGACTACATTACCAGTTTTAGCAATTCCAAATTTGATGAGATTTTTGTGGTCGAAACTTATGCTTTGGGCACAAGAATAGGTGCAGTATTGTGATAAACCTCTTATGAGGTTTACATATGCGAGGAAGAAAACAAAGAGTAGCTAGTGAGTAGTTAAAAATCATTAGCTGTTAATGTAACCGCTTGCTTTGTGAAAGAATAATAAATACAAGGCAAAATGAGAAAAGAGGTAGAAAAAGAGTAGTGAAGAAAGGGCAGGTGTAGTAGATGAGTTGTCTGCTACAGTTGTAATTGAGTTTACAAAGAAATAAAAGAAGTATTTTTATCAATTTGGTATCAAAGCGGTTTCTTTCCTGGAGAACAGTTCTGGCCGAGGGAAACGATGATGACGCGTTCAGAAGCTCAGAAGGAGAATGCAGCGGAACGGTAGAAGGAAGACGCTAGTTGGAAAAAATCGATGGATCAGAATATGGCACGGATGCAAGAACAAATGGCAAAGATTCTGGCCAGAATGGACGAACAACATGTCTCAGCTGAATCGGTTGAATTTTCGAGGCACACATCGGCAGAACGCAATGGCAGAGAGAGCGATCGAAGGTAGTTTTAAAGCCAAGAATTCTTTTCGCGAAGATTGGAGCTACCCATTTTCAGCGGAATGGATCTAGAAGGGTGGGTATTCAGAGCAGAGCGTTACTTCAGCATCAACAGACTTATGGAGGAGGAAAAAATTGAGTCGGCTTTGGTGTGTTTCGAAGGATCAGCTCTCACTTGGTATTAATGGCAAAGCAGTAAACGGCCATTTCTAAGTTGGTTAGTTTTAAAGCAACAACTAATGGAGAGATTTGCCCATTCCAGATTGGGATATGGATGCAAAAGACTATTATCTCTGAAACAGGAAGGTACAGTAAAGGAGTAATGCACAGAATTTGAATCTCTTGCTTCGAATTTGTTTGGAATTTCAAACGAAGTTCTATTTAGTACTTTCTACAATGGTTTGACAAGTGAAATCAAAGGTGACGTGCAGTTAATGAGTCCAATGGGATTGTATGATTTGATGCACTCATCTCAAGTTATTGAAGACCGGAATGAGTTGATGAAACATGGGGGGCAGAGAAGAAATGTTGTGGTGGAAAGGCCAAATTCAGAAAGAACTGGTTGGAATTCCTTTAATGGTGGCAAGAATGTATCTAGAGACAATTATATAGCTTCGCCGGTAGCAAAAAAATTGGAAGGGGAAAGGCGAAGGTTGACTAAGGCTGAAATTAAATCAAGAAGAGAGAAAGGCTTGTGCTTCAGATGCGATGAAAGATACACAATAGGCCATCAGTGTAAGAAAAAAACATTAAAAGTATTGATGCTAGAGGATTAGGATAGTTTAGATGATTTAGATGAACAAAGTTATGAATCGGGTGACAGAAGGGTTGCCCCTGATCAAGTGGAACTTTCATTGAATTCTGTTAATGGGTTAACAAATCCAAGGACCCTAAGGCTGTGGGGGAGTGTGAAGAATAGGAAAGTTATTGTTCTCGTCGATTGCGGAGCAACTCATAATTTCATTGCAAGTCAATTGGTAGAGGAGTTGCAATTGCCGGTTTTATCTACGGTGATATGTAATATAGAATGGGGAATCAATTCAAAGTAATGGAGTTTGTAGAAATGTGTTATTACAGCTGCCCGAATTAGAGGTTTTGGAGGAATTTCTGCCCATAAGCTTGGGTAATTCTGAGGTCATCCTTGGTGTGCAATGGAGATTGTGACCACAGCATTAAACTAAAAGGAGTACCCCCTATTAATATACGGCCGTATAGATATCCGGTTGTACAAAAGGATGAGATCGAGAAGCTTATTTAAGATGTTAGATGCTGGTATAATTCAATCGAGTTCAAATCCTTTTCTAGTCCAATTATTTTGGTGAAAAAAAGACAATAGTTAACGATTTTTTGTGGACTATAGGGCTGTGAATCAGGAAACAATTAAAGATTGTTTTCCAATTCTGGTCATTGACGAATAGGTGGACGAACTACATGGCGCTTCTATCTTTACTAAGCTGGATTTAAAATCTGGTTACCACTAAATTTGAGTACGACATGAGGATGTCCATAAGACGGCTTTTAGGACTCACGAAGGTCATTACGAGTTCTTAGTAATGCCCTTCGGTTTGACGAACGCTCCTACGTTTCAAGCATTGATGAACAAGGTATTTCACCTATTTTTGCATAAATTTATTCTAGTGTTTTTTATGATAATTTAGTGTATAGTTCATCTATGGAATAGCATTTGGATCACCTGGAAATTGCCTTGCAAAAATTGTCAGACCATCAGCTCTATGTAAGTAAAAAAAATGTTCTTTTGGCCAACGGGAATTGGAATATTTGGGTTACATCATTTCAGAGAAAGGAGTTGCAGCTGAACCGTCAAAGATATCAGCTATTATGCAGTGGAAGTCTCCAAAAACAATTAAGCAGCTAAGGGGATTTCTCGGTTTAACAGGTTATTACCGGAAGTTTGTTTCCGGCTATAGAGGCATTGCACTGCCTCTGACAGAACAGTTGAAGAAAGATAAATTTTTATGGACAGATGAAGCTGAGTTGGCTTTCCAGAAATTGAAGTCGGCCATGACATCCCTTTCTGTTTTGGCGATACCCAATTTTGGGGAAACTTTTGTTGTAGAGACTGATGCGTCGAGTTTTGGAGTAGGAGCTATACTTATGCAAAATCAGAAGCCAATTGCATTCTTTAGTTTGCAATTATCTAAACAAAAGCAATTGAAGTTTGTTTATGAAAGAGAATTGATGGCCATAGTTTTGACTATTCAAAAGAGAGTCCGTATCTTTTAGGATCCCATTTCATAGTTCGTACTGACTAGCGAAGTTTGAAATTTCTGCTGTAGCAGAGGATGGTAACAACAGAACATCAACGATGGTTGACAAAACTCTTGGGGTATGACTTTGAAGTCCAGTATAAACCTGGTTGTGATAATACAGCAGCTAATGCTTTGTCTAGAAAGGATGATAGCCCTTGAATGAAGTAGCTTTGTCTGCTTTGTTGTGTCAGGGCATTATTAATTCGGTGGATTTAGAGGACGAAATCGAACAGGATAAGAAACTGAAGATCATTAAACAACAGCTCTTACGTGGGGTGGTAGCCCCAATGGGTTATACAATTATCAATGATCAGTTGTTTTATAAAAACAGAAAGGTTGTCTCAGGTCAATCAAAATTTATCTAGCAGATTTTGTTTCTCTTACATTCTAGTCCAGCTGGGGGCCATGAAGGTATTACTAAAACTGTTCGACGTCTTGCCGCTGAACTTTACTGGCATGGTGTGCGTAAAGATGTTAAACAATTTATTAATAATTGTTTGGTTTGCCAGCAAAACAAATATGTTGCTTTGTCGCCGGCAAGGCTCTTACAGCCTTTGCCTGTTCCTCGGGATATATGGGAAGATATCTTGATGGATTTCATTGAGAAATTGCCGAAGTCCAATGGTAAGGGAAGATATCTTGATGGATTTCATTGAGAAATTGCCGAAGTCCAATGGTAAAGATACGATTTTTGTCGTCGTTGACAGACTGAGCAAATACACCCACTTTTTCGGACTTAGCCATCCTTACAGTGCTCGAACAGTGGCGCAGTCCTTCTTTGATAACATTTTCCGTTTGCACAGTGTCATGATCTGACTTTGTCCATAGGCGATCGTGACGATAAGAAGGCATCGAGGAGCCACAGAGATATCAGTTGGGGCAATCCATGTGCGGTACATGGTTGCCCGATGCTTGCCAAACAAGAAAGTGACTCCTCGCCACCAAGGGATGTATACTCCTGCCACAACAGAGTTGTTCCGGATTGCTATTTAGGGGGAGGCATAGTGTTAACTCTCCACCACCCCTGGGGCCTCGGCCCTAAGCGAGCTACTTCGTGGTGTGGGGGAACGCCACAATGCGCGGGCACCAGTGAGCCAAGAGGGGGCTTGGTCTCTCCATGGAACGAGGAGTTCCATGGAAAGAATCGGTTGTCAATCCAACATTAGTATTGCGCACCTCCTTTGACGCAAAGGCTCGGATGTGGGGACCACTATAGACTTTATTATTCCCACATGGTCGGCACGAGGTTGAGAGCGATGCGCGCACGGTCAGCCATGGAGAGAAAGGATGTTGCCATCAAGGACCTCGTGTTCGGATTACGCTCGCTCGAGATGCACGTTTGGTTGCGTCAACATCTCGAGATATGCATTTGGGCGGGAGTGCCGTCATGCCCGTTGGTTATTCTAGATGTGTGTTCAAGGTCCCGACATTAGTGTTAGCGGGTTTTGAGTGGGGCGATTATGGGTAACCTCACTCGTCGCTTGTTATCGTTGTTGCTTCCGCATGCAGATTGGCCCGTTGGCCCAAGTAGGCTGGCCAGAGTTGAGCTATGAATTTTGGCGCCGCACGGTATGAACACTAGTACCGTGACATTTGGTATTAGAGCCATGTTACTTCCTTTGGGAGGGGGGAGTTGCAACGGTGCCGAGAGAGAGGCACCGTGATGATGAGAGCTCATCATATTCGAAGACCTAGAAAGTTGGGCATTGAGATCTCCATACGGGGAGAAGGTCGTTCTAGTCCAGAGAGTGTCGTCGTCGAAAGGAGATGATCTACACAGTGTAGTGGGATGACCATGCTGAGAAGACCATCAAGAGGGAAGGTTTGTCATTGGGCATGTCTCGTGAGAATGGGACATGCGTCAACACCAAAGAGGTGGTCTCACTTGGGTAGGGACCTCTGGCCAAGTTCATGAGGGGGCAAGAGTAGGTCCAAAGAGAGCCAAGTCCAGGAGTGGGCGCAAGTAGGCCAAGAGAAGGGGTGGACTATGAAGTGAGAAGACGTGGAGTCATATTGAGATCGAGCATCCATATTCGGAACAGACATTGTCAAGGGAAAAACAATGTCAGCAAGCTAAGTTGAGGGGGACTTCAGCCAAGTGGGGAGGTGGAGAAATTTGAAACAAGCTAGACCGAAGTTGTCGGCGACATCAAGTAAATATTATTGCCAACATTGACGAGAGCCGTCAATAGCTTAAGTGGAGGAGGATGTCATGATTTGTGCAAATGTCCGATCATGACCCTTGTGTCGTCGACAAGTTCGTGGGTGTGTCGATGGGGACATCGACATTTCGAAGTGGAGGAGAATGTCACGATCAAACTATGTCCATAGGCGATCGTGATGAGGGCATCGAGGAGCCACGGAGATATCAGTTGGGGCAATCCATGTGCGGTACATGGTTGCCCGATGCCTACCAGACAAAAAAGTGACTCCTTGCCACCAGGGGATGTATACTCCTGCCACAACGAAGTTGTTCCAGATTGCTCTTTAGGGGGAGGCATGGTGTCAGCTCTCCACCACCCCTGGGCCCCGGCCCTAAGCGAGCTACTTCGTGGTGTGTGGCAACGCAACGATGTGCGGGCACCAGTGAGCCAGGAGGGGGCCTTGGTGTGTCCATGGAACGGGGAGTCCCCCGTTCCATGGACAGAATCGGTTATCAATCCAACATTGGTATTGTGCACCTCCTTTGCTGCAGAGGCTCGGATGTGGGGACCGCTATAGACTCTATTATTCCCACAGGGTCGGCACGAGGTTGAGAGCGATGCGCGCACGGTCGGCGCCACATCGAAAGAAAGGATGTTGCCATTGAGGACCTCGTGTTCAGATTACGCTCGCTCGAGATGCATGTTGGGTTGCGTCAACATCTCGAGACATGCATTTGGGCGGGAGTGCCCTCATGTCCGTTGGTTATTCGGGAAGTGCGTTCAAGGTCCCGGCATCAGTGTTAGCGGGTTTCGAGTGGGGAGATTATGGGTAACCTCACTCGTCTCTTGTTATCGTTGTTGCTTTCGCATTCAGATTGTCCCGTTGGCCCGAGTAGGCTGGCCAGAGTTGAGTTGTGAATTCTGTCGCTGCACGGTATGACCGCTGGTACCATGACACACGGCATGCCCAGGTCAATTGTCTCGGACTGTGATAAGGTGTTCGCAAGTAATTTTTGGCGAGAATTGTTTCGGCTGCATCAGTTCCGCGTACCACCCACAAAAGGATGGACAATCTATAGTTCCTAATTGGACACTTGAAGCTTTTTTATGATGTTTTTCCTGTCAGAAATCAAAGGCATGGGTTTCTTGGCTACCTTGAGCGAAATTCTGGTATAATTCTTCCTATCACTCGGCGATTAAAATAACTCCTTTTAAGGCGGTCTACAAACGGGATCCTCCTTCCATCTTGCGGTATGAGGTTCAGGATGTTTTGCCTGTTGCTGCTATCGATCTTCAGTTGCGTGAGAGGGACGAAGTATTGTCACTGTTAAAGACCAATCTTTTAAAAGTCCAGGCCGTGATGACTGTTGTGCTAATAAGCGCAAGAGAGATGAGGTATTTTCGGTCGGTGATTGTGTATGGTTGAAACTTCAACCTCATAGACAGAAATCTCTTGCTAAACCATTACATCTTAAACTATCTCCAAAATTTTATGGTTCTTTTCTTATTCTGGAGAAAATTGGGAAAGTGGCCTATAAATTGAAATTGCTCGAGACTGCTTCTATCCATCCAGTGTTTCATATTTCATTTCTTTAAAAATTTAATGGTCAAGTCACTGCTGTTACGCCCTTGCCGGATGAGATTTTGCAGGCTAATTCTTTTCGGCTTGAACTTGAGAGCTTACTCGATGTCCAGAAGCAGAGTGGGGATAGTCAAAAAAATTTAGTGTTGATTAAATGGAAGCACTTACCTCTAATGGAAGCAAGTTGGGACAAGTTTGACTATATTCATATTCAATTTCCTACCTTTAACCTTGAGGGCAAGGTTCTTTTCTGGGCAGAGAGTAATGATAAACTTCTTATGGGGTTTATATATGCTAGGAAGAAAACAAAGAGTTGCTAGTGAGTAGTTAAAAATCATTAGCTCTCAATGTAACTGCTTGCTTTGTAAAAGAATAATAAATAGAGGGCAAAATGAGAAAAGAGTGGTAAAGAAAGGGTGGGTATAGTAGATGAGTTGTTGCTACAGTTGTAATTGAGTTTACAAAGAAATAAAAGAAGTATTCTCAGCATATTGATGCAAAAACAGTAACCAATTGCTTATTTCATCCAACAATTATTTAAGCAGAAACAACTTAAATCGGTGTACGAACGCGAAATGATGGCTATTGTGTTAGCTATACAAAAATGGAGGCCGTATTTATTGGGTCGTCATTTTATTGTCCGAACAAATAAAAAAAGTCTCAAGTTTTTATTAGATCAAAGAATGGGGGCAATAAAACCTAAAAAATAGCTTACTAAATTGTTAGGATATGATTTTGAAGTTCAATAGAAGCTAGGTTCTAAAAATCAGGTGGCTGATGCATTATCAAGAATAGGAGACAGAGCTATGTTAGAAGCTGAATTGATAACATTAATTTGTGCAAGTAATATTGATTTTGAGAAGTTAGAACAAGAAGTTAATACTGGTCCTAAACGATTACTAATCAAGGAAGAGCTCCTGAATCGAGGAAATTCAAAATTTGGTTTTACTCTCTCCCATGGCCAGCTATTTTGCAAACATAAAAATGTTATCTCTCCATATTTTAAGTAGTTGCAACAAATTTTAGAATTATTTCATGCAAATCCGGTGGGTTGCAGCTGAGATGTTTTGGTTTGGCATGCGAAATGATATAAAACAGTTCATCCAAAATTGTGAGGTTTGTCAAAGGACGAAATATGAGGCATTGTCCCCAGCTAGTCTACTTCAATAGTTGCCAATACCACAAGATATTTGGGAAGATATTTCAATGAATTTTATTGAAAAACTACCCAAATCAGATGGGATGAATGCCCTTTTTGTGGTCGTTGATCGTTTAAGCAAGTATGCGCATTTTCTACCATTGAGACATTCTTATAATGCGCAGATTGTGGCTAAGATATTCTTTGATCAGGTGTTTCGGTTGCATGGGATGCCAAAAACTATTGTGTTGTATCGTGATAAAATATTTGTTAGCAACTTTTGGAAAGAATTATTTTTACTTCATGGTTCTGTGTTGAAGTTTAGTTCTGCCTATCACCCACAAACGGATGGCCAAACTAAGGTAGTAAATCGAACCATTGAATCTTAATTAAGATGTTTTACAAGTGACGACCTAAAGCTTTGAATAAATGGATTGCTTGGGCAGAATTTTGGCACAATTCATCTTACTATTCGACAATAGACGTCTCCATTTAAAATTGTGTACAAACGTGATCCGCCAACAATATTATATTTTGGTTCATCAGGAAAGTCAGTTGTTTTGGCAATTGATAATCAACTCAAGGAAAGAGATGACATTCTCGATATTTTGAAACTGAATCTTTCTCGAGCACAAAATCAAATGACAACGTTTACCAATAGAAAATGCTGGAATGTGGAGTTTAAGGAAGGCAATTATATATGGTTGCGTATTCAGCCTTATCGTCAAAAGTCCGTTGCAAAAAAATTGAATCTTAAGCTATCATATTGATTTTATGGTCTATTTTTTATTTTACAAAAAATAGGGAAGGTTGCATATCAATTACAATTGCTAGATTCATCATCTATATATCTAGTATTTCATGTTTCTCTTTTGAAGAAGGTCCATGGGAAGTCAAAGACAAGGTGCCTTCATCGGATGAGTTGTTACATCATGGTGATGGGAGGATTCGACCATAATCTCTCTTAGATGTTCAAAGACAATGTGGAGACTCTTCAAAAACCTTGGTTCTTATCAAATTTGAGGCGACTTGGGAGGATTTGACCAAATTCGATTACAATTTCCAAATTTCAACTTTGAGAGCAAGGTTCTTATTTGGGCGGGGAGTAATAATCATAGATTTATTGTTAGATTTACCTTTTCTAGAAGGAAAAAATGAATTAAGTTTTAATATGGTAACTATCATAACTATTAATGACCGTTATTGTGATGGAGATGATAGTTTAAAAAAAAAAAAGAAGAGAGGGTAAAAGGAGGAGGAAAAGCTCTCTCGAATATCCCTAACGGTATTGAAGTAGTAGAAGAAAATGGAGATTAAAGGGTATCTCGAATATCCCTTACGGTGTTGAAGTAGTAGCAGAAAATTGTTTGTACTGTTTGCAATTGTTTTCAAGAATTCAATAAAGAAGTTTTTATCCTATCATATTGATGGATCAACAACTCAAGGAGAGATATTCAGCTCAAAACCCTCTGGCTTGACCTCAATCGTAACCAAGAATGAATGAAGAAATACGCTGATGATTCTCAAGGGACACACAAGTCTAGATAAGAGACTTGATTAAACTAAAGCCTTACTAACAATTTGATAAAGCTCCAATAATACGAGGATGATTTAGTTTTTTTAATATTTAATAATATTTAAGGGTAGTTTTGCATTTTTATTATCTATTAGTTATTTTTCAAATGATTACTAATTAGTTATAGATATGATATTGTTATTTTAATTTAAATTTCGACTAGGAGATGTGATCTACCATTTGAATAGATATAAGAAAGATGGGATTTGAATAAAAAGAGATCATTAGAGATAGAGGGTACGAAGAAAAATTTATGGTTTATGGGAGATAACCAAGCCTCTTGAATGTGTGAACATCGATTTCTTATTAGAATTGAATAAAGTTGATAACTTTTTCAATCAAATTTCTTTTTTTCTTGTTTTCTTGACTCAGGATCATATCATAATTTACAGTCCGGTGATTGGAAAATAATAAGTTGGCACCCAAGTAAATTTGGTCTCTTTTAGGTGTTGAATCGAGTTGGGGAGGGGGCCTACGAGCTGAAACTTTCAGATGGCTCATAAGTCCACCCATTTTTTCATATTTCAAAATTAAAGAAGTTGGTGGGAGATGGATATCCTCCAGTGGCTATTAGTAGTATGGAGGGAGAAGAGTTTTGTATTTTTTCCAGAGAAGGTGTTGTGAGGGCGCTATATGTCGAAGCAGGCCGAAGTTAGGATTTAAAGACAACTTGAGAGTGAAAGAAATGAAACTCCACTTCCCAGCTTACGTCCTTGAGGACAAGGTCAAAATGGAAGGGGGAGTATGGTTGCGTCAGAATAAGGGGAGGAAAACTATTTGGCAAAACTTATGAGAGGAGGAAGGGGCAGCTGAAACAGCTAGAAGGGCAGCAGGGGAATTAAGGTGCTGAGCTGGCAAAATTAGTTATGCAGCATGGTGAGTGGGCTGAGGGTTATAGAGTAGGCCAATGATTGTAACAGGAGGGAGAATGAAAGGGAGGACAAAAGGGGGTTTGTCCTTTAGTTGTTTTCTGCATTTGCATACTGTTTTCTTCCTGTAAGGTTTCCAAGCTGAGGGTTAAGAGTTCTCCTTGTGGTTAGAGTAGTTGTTTTTGTTGTTTATTTTGGTAAAGGGTCGGTCTGTCACAGGGTTACCATGCTGCAGACCACTTGTGAAATTATCCTGTATTAATTAATTAACTTGGACTTGATCATTGAGAGGTTTGAGAGAAAGCTCCCAACAGGAAGACTTTTATTTCCAAATTTGAAAATTTACCATGTTAATTAGCTTTGTTTGTGTGTGCTTCCCACTTTAAGATATCTTGGTATTAATATTTAAAGCTTGAGCGTTGTTGGAGGTTTGCAGTAGATCAGACAAGTGATGGAGGGAAATGATTGCTCCAATGTTTGGAGAATGAATTAAGGAGGTCAGGCTTGCAGTGTAATAGATGGCATGGGACGGGATTGAGAAGCTTTGGGAGAGACTTCTCTCCTTTAGAACTGAAAATGATACTAACACGAAATTGAGGGTTTTATGTTTGGAGAATGAATTAAGACGGAGTTCAGGCTTGGAGTGTAATAGATAGCATGGGACTTGATTCAGAACTTTTGGGAGAGACTTGAAGAGGAATGTGGTAGAGCCTACGGAAGAACAAAACTAGAAAAGGAAGTTTTCATTAACAGAAAGCTTTTACATATCTCGGGCAATTCATGGACGCTCGTTCTCCCCTCTCAACTCCACTCAATTTCTGCCTGTCTTCTCTCTCTCTTCTAACAACTTTTTATTAATATTTTCTCTCCCCACCTAAGCCACGTCACTACCTTCTGCCACACATGCTTTTCCTTCCAATTCCTTTGCACTTGCACTGTCATTTGAACCTTCTCTTCCCTTCTTGAACTTCGTAGAGTACGTCTTCAGGATTGGGGGTCTAAGAGAATGTCTCCTCTAGAACTGAATGATACTATTATGAGATGGAGGGTTTTTGTCTTCTGTTTATAAAATGGTGTGTCATGGGTGAGGAAAACCAAGACAATCAATTTGAATCCCCCAAATGATCGAAGTTTCCAGTTAAATCTTTTTACTGGGTGCTAATGGTGGAGCCTGGAGGTACTTGTTTGTTTTAGTGAAGAGCTTGAGGAGAATTGAAACGCATTCTAATTCAGCTTCGTGTTTATAACTTCTGGAGAAGCATTTTTGTTGGATAATCGGAAAGAGGCATTTACACATCCTTATTGCCATATACTGGGGTTTTGCATTGGCTGGCAAAATATTGGGTGATGCTTAGGAAGTGTTGGTTGATAATAGACTTGGGGGAAGAGTCTAGTTCGGTTAAGAAGTATGAACTTGTTTATGGGGTATGGACTTGTTTTTAAATATACTTGTTGGAAAAAAAACTGAGAGCTCAAGATTAGAAAACTATTAGGAAAAGGCAACCAAAATACATCTCCCCAAAGCTATACCTTAAATCACCATAGATGAATATTGCATTAATTGTGTGATTCAATGCATCGATCAGTGACGCCACAAGCTCTAAAAAAACTGATTTGGGCCAAATCCTACTTATCATGTCTTTATGCCTACTGCCCTGCCCCATAACTGATTGTTGTTAACTGGATATATTATTTCTTTTGTATGTAGTAGTAAAATATTACATCTGGACTAAGTTGTTGAGCATGAGCGAAACCTACAGTAAACTTATTCCCATACATGTTGATAGAAACCAACTGCAGAAAATGTGGAATTTGTTCTAAACTCTTGCTGACATTTCTTTGACCCCTAAATCAAATGGTTCTGTTTTTTCCATGACAGTTAGCAGAATGATTGATTCATCTTTTTCACATATCGGTTTGTAGGTTCTTCCAGACGACATCCGCCAGTCTTTGATGGTGGTTGTCGGATGCTGCATGAAGCGGGATTATCTCGCAGCAATGGACCACTACATTAAGTTAGCCATTGGAAACGCACCCTGGCCAATTGGTGTCACTATGGTTGGTATCCATGAACGATCAGCTCGTGAGAAGATCTACACGAACAGCGTGGCCCACATAATGAACGACGAGACAACTCGCAAATACCTCCAGTCGATCAAGAGGTTGATGACCTTCTGTCAAAGGCGCTATCCAACGATGCCATCTAAAGCAGTTGAGTTCAACAGCTTGGCTAATGGCAGCGACTTACAATCGTTGTTAGCCGAAGAGAGAGTTTCCGGGGGCAATCCATTTCCAGATGAACGGCTACGGATAATGCCTGCTCCTAAAGATAACTAGCCATTTAGGAGGTAATATATTGTGGATATCGAAATTCCGAGCATGAAGAGAACCTTGGGTGGGAATGATAGATTGTCTTTAAAGCCTAAATTAACTTTGTCTGAGACTGTGAATATGGATTTTCTTAATCTTCTACATGCAAACTATTGGCTTTGTTTAGTCATTTGGTTTTAAATGTACTTAACCTAATAGACTGGCATGTGCTTTCAGAAACTAAGCGATTATAATAGCACTCACCGATTATCCGGAATTTAGGCTCTGTTTGAGATTGCTTTTAGAATGATTGTTTGTAGTAACACTTGAGCATATTAGGAATGTCAAATAACTAATTTATCTGATCGAGAGAGAACACAGAAATGTTCATCGTACCTTAATTTTTCAGTCTAGTCGACCTCTTGTGACTGCGAACAAACCACTTCTCCCTAACAAAACAATAAATGAATTAAATCATTTTATTTAGAGAAAAGTTTAATTTATATCATCATATTAAAATATGTTTTTGACAAATTGAGTCTTTATTTCAGCTGTCGTCCAATCCAATATATGTATACCACGCATTTTATTTAGTCATACTTCTTACTATTTTAGACGTTTCTAACACAATTTCAAACTTTACAAATTTCTTATTCGGCGATTTCAAATTATATTAATCATGAGATAAAGTTTGAAATTATATTAGAAATCGTCAAATGAGTTAGAGATCAGATTAAAATATTTTCTTAAATGAAAAACATAGTATATACTTAATAAATTTAACAGAAAAGAAGCTGATCTGGAGTCACGGTGATTCGTAGACAAAACGTCGCGGGTTCGTGATTTTCCAAGAAAAGAAGGCCAAATTTTGGCTTGCACACTGCAGCGTTTTGGGACACCGCCGCGGGGTCTCAAAATACCGCGGTAGTTGCTGGACTCCGGTTCAAATTGTATAAGTATACAGTGAACTCCCCGCGATATTCTCAAGCATTTTGTAATCGATTAGTGAACCCTAGAGAATTCAGAGAGTTGAAGAAAACGACATTTTTGCAAAGTTGAAGAATTTTTTGAAAAGCAAATAGCATCTTTGAGTGTTAAAGAATTTGTTATTAACCGTCAAATTGGAGTGGGGTCCACAGCCACATTTTTTGCCAATGAGAATGAGGTACGTGGAATTGGAAATGAAGTTGCAATTGTGTTGCATTTTGTCTCAGCAACTCTACACGAGGAGGACCTCCGTTCATTATGTCAATCCACTAGTGATGAAGACATTGACATGACTGAGAGTAGGCCTAGACGCCCATTACAAGCACAATGCACCTTCGCTGGTATGGGCCTTGGTAAAAAGTACAGTTCATTGAAAAAAATTAGAGAAGAAATTATCAATTATGCATTGAAGAATGGGTATGGGATAAAATTCATCCACAGTGATGCTCATTGGTTGAGGGCTACCTGCCAGGAAGGATGCACGTGGTGGCTGCACACCTAAAAAATGCAAGGTGAAATGACATTTCAAATAAAGTTCTACAACGACGTTCACACTTGCTCCAAAAAGATGGAAAGTCATCATACCACTGCCAAATGAGTGGCAACACATTACTTAGATAGATTTAAAAGTCAGGCCAACTGGGACCTTTTTTCCATAATTGAGACAGTTAGGAAAGACTTCAACATCAACATCACACCCAACTTTCCTAGAAAGGTAAGAAATGCAGCCAAAAAAATTAACGAAGGGGATGACAATGAGCAATACAAGCTCATATGGTCCTATGCCAAGGAAATTTGAAAGTTTAATCCTAGAATCTCGGTGCGTGTTGACCTAGACATGAGTGCATTTAAAAGGTGTACATGTGTTTAGCTGCATGCAAGATGGCCGTGCGGAACTGCAGTAGACCGGTTATTTGTTTGGACGGTTGCCACTTGAAGGGAGCGACTACAGGCTAGCTGCTCACTATTGTCATCATCGACGGGAAAGATGGAATGTATCTGATTGCTATAGCAGTGGTTGAAGCTGAAAATAGGGCTTTGTGGAGCTGGTTTTTGGAATTGTTGCTTGATGATCTAAACACCCCATCTGCCAATGGATGGACAATCATTTCTGATCAACAAAAGGTGCGATTGATAGCTTTTGTCTTCTGTGTTTATGTTATGCATTTTGTACCAATGTCTGACACATTTTATGAATCTTTGCAAGGGCTAGTGCCAGCTGTCAGAGAGGTGGCAGGGCAAGCAGACCATCGGTTTTGCATCCAACACCTGTATGGTAATTTTCAAAAATAATTTAAAGGCAGGTTGTTAAATGATGCAATGTGGGCCGCATCTAGAGCCACAATAGTGAGGCAGTTTGAGAGAGAGATGGCGAAATTATTTTTTGCTTGACCCAGCGGCCCACAACTATCTACGAGGAATAGATATGACATACTAGGCCAAACATGCCTTATGCTCCATCCCCAAATGCGACTTAAGCCTCAATAACATCAGCGAGTCCTTCAACGTCTGCATCCTACCAGCCCAGGACAAACCGATTCTAGGTATGTTCGAGATCATTTGAAATGCCATTATGGGTATGATCGTGAAAAAAAATGAAAAGATGGCTCGCTCGACGGACCTTTTGTGTCCAATGATCAGCAACCAGCTCGCCAAACTACAACTTGCCGATCGAAATTGGAGCCCCCAGTTTTTAGGAGCTGCCCAGTTTGAGGTCAGCAATGGCAACGAACATCTGTCGATTTGGACAGGCGTACTTGTACCTGTTACCAGTGGGAGTTGACCGGCATCCCGTGTGTGCATGCACACCCGAGCATTCACTTTATGAGGAGATCTTTTGAGGAATTTGTGCATGCGTGTTATCACCGGGAAACATACATGGCGATGTACTCCCACTTTGTCCGCCCCGTCAGTGGACCAATCGAGTGGTCTCCTGTGACGAATCTTGATCCAATTATCCCACCACCATTTAAAAAGCTTCCAAGAAGGCCTCGCAAACGTAGAATATGGGATGTGGACAAGACCCCAAGACAGATAGTGCTGCCCATAAGACATCTGAACGTCACTTGTGGCCGGTGTGGGGATGTGGGGCACAATTCCAGCACGTGCGAAGGTGGAGGCGAGTCTAGTGCAGGGGCCGGCAGAGGCGATAGAGGAATAGGCAGAGCTAGAGTCAAAGGCGGCAGAGGAAGGTCGGAGGGCACATTTATGGGTTTCAGAGTCCCTGAGAGCCCCCGAGACAATTCCTTCCATAGTCCTTGAGACAGTCCCCAAGTGAGTATTTGAGACAGTTCCCAATAGAGTTCCTGAGACGTAGGTGAGCCCATTATCACGTTTACATTTTCAAATGTTATTTGAACTATGCTAATTTCATTTACAATGTGTTCTGCAGGAGTCTGATGCGCAATGTCCACAAACACAAACGTACACAAATGTGGACCTTAACCTTCCGTGATACATTCGTTTGATAGATTAGGTTTGATATATATGTGATTATACTGTATGCTATATTTGTAAATTTTGAATCGATAAATATGAATTGGTTTCATAAATTTGAATTGATAAATTTGAATTTGTTTCGTTTCACCAATTTGAATTCATATATTGGTTCCATACATTTGGTTGTAGAGTGTGCATGAAATTTGATTACAGGTACCATGACATGACAAGTCGCTGCGATTTGTGATGCAAGCCGCTGCGGCTTGCTTACAAACCGCCGCAGTTTGTGATGTAAGCCGTAGCGGCTTGCTTACAAACCGCCGTGGCTTACTGAAATTGGTGCACTCAATTCACCCAAGTTTCTTCATACACTTTTCTTTAATTATGTACTTGATTTAGGTCATACAAGATTTACTTTTCACTTATTCCCACCCCAATTTATAAACATTTTGCTAGAGTTTCAATTGTTTCTTTACTCCCCCAAAGCTATTCTCATACATCCTGCACAAAATCCCAAACAGTTCCAGTATCATCCAAACATATCATTCATCCAGTAAATGTAAACTACACATATCATCCAAACATATCATTCGCAAAGTAAATGTAAACTACACATAAATTACAATGTAAATGTACACAAATTCAACTAAACATAAACTACAAGGTAAATCCTTGAATTACATTACAACGTAAATCCTTGAACTAAACTACGCCGCCTTCTTTCTAGTCTATTTCGATCGTAAATCCTTGACCGCAAAAGATAAGCGCGGGTCAAGGAATAGTTTATCTGCTGTGTCGAACAACAGAGCCTCATACTCAAAGGTTGCAGGGTCGTGCTCGTGGAATTGTTCCGGAATAGTGCACCGTCGTAGCACCCTCATCCCCTCACTCGTACACCGCAAGATGTCGTACGGGCTACAATGCAAAGGGAACAATTGCCAGTCAAATACGTGAAAAGCAATATTAAGAATTTACACAAGGGAAAATATATACCTCTCTTTGTCAGTGGAAGCTACGATGATGGAGATTGCTTCTGGCATCAATTGCTAGTAAGCAAATTGAGTGTGCAAGTCAACGAATGACATAAAACAATTATGTTTCGGGTATGTCTGCAATGTAAACAACGTATTAGATGATCTCAGTAAACATGAACAACAACCCGGAGAAGCGAGATGGTTACTTACGTGAATCCACCCCAATGTGAGTAGACGGTTTTCTTGTTGATACGCGAATACGGCTGCGTCGTCGACCCCATAGCACTGCATATGAGTTCGGATGGTACTAAGATAAAATCTTATACACTAACATACAAAGAAGGCTTCTCACCGTATCTGGCATCCCAACTTGCTCCGGGAAGATGATATCAGTGACGACATAATCATCATCGATCAGCTTTTCCCCAAGAACTAGGCACGTCTCTATGTTCTTCCGAGTATTTGTCTGGACATACTTCTTGAACGTGTCCATCAACTCCAGAGACTGCAACAAAAATGTCAAAACGCTGTCAGACTAACAAAGCATGAACATGAATGAACACACATATATAACGACCCCATAGCACTGCATATGAGTTCGGATGAATACTAAGATAAAATCTTATACACTAACATACAAAGAAGGCTTCTCACCGTATTTGGCATCCCAACTTTCTCTGGGAAGATGATATCAGTGACGACATAATCATCATCGATCAGCTTTTCCCCAAGAACTAGGCACGTCTCTATGTTCTTCTGAGTATTTGTCTGGACATACTTCTTGAACATGTCCATCAACTCCAGAGACTACAACAAAAATGTCAAAACGCTGTCAGACTAACAAAGCATGAACATGAATGAGCACACATATATATCGAAATGAAAGACGTACCACGCACATAGTTCTAAGGGGCAAAGGCTTAAACTGACTGGTCCCCTGCACCTCGGCAGGCACGGCTGGAGGAGCAAGTTGGTGGCTTACGACATGGGTGCTGCAAGTCAACAACACGTCATTACGTCAAACACAAATAAAGTAAATACTGGACTTTGCGTACAAAGTAAATAACTTACAAGCGGTATGTGACATCTGTTGCTTTAGAGGACGATGACGAGAATGCTATACAGGCTGATCGCCTCTCACATCTCTGAAGTGCTTCCACCACCTCACGGTGCCTCTCTTCTGCTCGCATATGCCACTCTTCTGCTATCTGATGCCTTTCTTCTGCTATGTGATGCCTCTCTTCTACTCGCTCCTCCCCTCTTTGTATTAGGACCTGTTGCATTTGCAGGTGCTCCTCCATCATTTGCATTCTCGTCATTGCCATATGATGTAGCTCCATCCTGCTCATCCAGGCGGACGTCTCCTCAGGCATCAAAGTAAAGTGAGATGACTAAGGAGGGGGCAGTTGTTCATGTGAGAGGGTTGAATACTAAGGTTCTGAGGGGGGTGGAAGTGCTGCCTGCTTCTTGGACTTGCGGAACCATTCCCCTCCAACTTGGGTGATACCCATTCGGTCCACTTTAGCTTTGTTGTACACGTCATTAACTGACTCTTCAATTCTCGGCTCATCCTCCGAGATGGGTACCCCAATTGCTCAGCAATCCTTTGGATGAGTCAGTTGAATGGCAGATTCTTCGCCGGGTTGTTGAGCACCTCATGAATGTGACTCAGAATGGCATATCCGATGTCCACATTTTTCCTGATGAACACCTTCTCCAGCAACTAGAGATCCATGTAGTTAACATGGTCTCGATGCCCATTCCGAGATAAAATCGTGTACGTCATGATCAGGTAGATCAATCAGGCTATGACATTCAACTCCTTGCCCTTTGGCTTGTTGTACTAGGCAACCTCGGGATCCCGGTGCAACAATCTAAGCACTGCTACCCCTTCTCCTTGGTTGACAAATAGTGGCTCCCAAGACACATGATAATATTGATCGCTTGGTCCGTCTAGCACACATCCAAGCATTATATTTACATTGTTGAGAGTGAACCTCAACTCCTATCCAAAAAGGTATGTCCGCACCTCTAATGGCTCGATGGACAGTTTCAAATTTGCGTAAAATATTCTAACAATTCTCTCGCAGTAACTGCCCCCCATCCGGCACAACCCGGCTAATCCAGCATCTTCAAACAATTATTTAATTCTCATTCCTGTCAAAGAGTCCAAATCTAATATTTTGGAAACAATAATTGCACAGTGTTGTATATCATCTTCATACCGTGTTTTGCAATTCGTTGTCCTGAATAGTGTGGACCTTAAACCCGCTGTAACGGGTTGAAACCGGACCAATGAGCCTCCGGCTTCTCCTTGTTCAAGCTCGGTGGTTTCTTCATCTTCCACCGTCGTAGGTTGAACATCTTCCACCGCCTTGGGTTGAACATCTTCCACCGCCGCGATTTGAACGGGTTCAACAGCTTCCACCGTTGCCTCCCACGCTTCAACGTCAATTTCCTTGATCGGGAATACATTGTGATCACCGAGAGTAATTCGCCGGGAGCCGAGAGTATTGAGCCAAGAGCCGAGAGTATATCGCCGAGAGTCGAGAGTATTTCGCCGAGAGCCGAGAGTATTTCGTTGTTTGATCTTGGTGAAAATGGTCAAGCCCTAGGACTGCAGGAGTTATGTAGGCCGATTAATGAAGACGCCGCTCAAGAGACCGCGGTGTCTCAAGAGACTGTGGTGGTTTTTTGAGACACCGCTGCGGTTCCTAGGTGAACCGCAACGGTTCAAACCAAAATTGCCCTTCTTTTCTGCAAAACCACGGAGCCGCGGCGGTTTGTCTACGAACCGCGTAGCTCCAAATCAGTTTGTTAATGACAAACGTGACAACAATGTTGGTTTTGTCATTTTCCCATACGTCAGTGGTTAATTTGTTAGAAAATAAAGGATAGTGGTTGACTTGTCATGGATCACAAACCACGATGGTTAATTTGTCATTTTCCATTTTATTTATAATTAAAAGTAAATTTATTATTAAAGTTAATCTCATAAAATTTTAAGAGAGTGGCGAACAAATCTAAATAGTAGAAGAATCTATAATTTTATTTTGAGTATTGTTAGGTTCATTTAAGTTATATATTTTAGGGAAAATGAAAAATTAACCATCACCTTTTACTGTTGATGGCAAACCAACCACTAACATTTTTTTCCTAACAAATTAACTACTGACCTATGAAAAACTGTCAAATCCAACATTGTTGTCATGTTTGCCGTTAAACGTGATGTGGCGCCGCGGCGATTCGTCGACAAACCATCGGGGCTCCATAGTTTTTAAAAACTATGCGAAGACTTGTCATGAACCACGGCGGTTCAGCTAGAAACCACAGCGGTGTGTCAAGACACCGCTGCGGTTTGGTATGAAGTCATCGCGGTGTCTTGACACACTGCTACGGCGTCTCATAAATCGCAATGGTTTACTGTGCCGCAGCGGTGTGTCATGCCTCGGTCTTTAATCCACTGTCATTATACATACTCAATCGAGGGCTCCGACCATTTCACCAAAAAACAAAGAAGAAAAACCTAGGCTTGGCGAACATCAAGCTCAAACGAACAACGACAATGTATTCCCGAGCAAAGAAAATTGCGATGAAGAGAAGGGGTGGGCCATCGTAATCGATACCAAAGACGCCGGAGTCTGTCGGTCCAGCAACTGTGCAAGAAGGAGCACCCACCGCAGTGAAAGTTGTCCAAACCGCAGAGGTGCAAGCGGTCCAAACAACAGTGGTGCAACACGCAGAAATCGCGGAGGCTGGAGAAATCGTGGAACATTCTACATCTCAACCTCAACCCGAGCCTGAAAAATGACCAACCATTACATCGGGTTTCCAGTCCCAACTATTCAGGACAATGAACGCCAGAGAACAGTATGAAGATGATATACAGCACCGTTCAAAATATTGTTTCTAAAATAGTAGATTTGGAGTCATTGACTGGAATGGGAATTGAACAATTGGTTGAGGATGTTGGATTGGGCGGTTTGTGCCGGATGGGGGGAAGTTATTGTGAGAGGATTGTCAGACTCTTTTACGCAAATTTGGAATTGTCCATCCATCCATTAGAGGTGCGAACGTATATCTGTGGACAGGAGTTGAGGTTGACTCCCAATGATCTGAATATAATGCTTGGATGTGTACTAGAGGGGCCAAGCAATGAATATTATCACGTGTCGCATGATCCACCGTTCATCAGCCGAGGAGAAGGGGTATCGGTGCTTCAATTGTTGCACCGGGATCCAGAGACTGTCTAGTACAAGAAGCCAAAGGGCATGGAGCTGAATGCCATAGCCCGAGTGCTCCACCTCATCATGATGTACACGATTTTGCCTAGAGATGGACATCAAGATCATGTTAGCTGCATGGATCTCTAGTTCTTGGAGAAGGTGTTCATCAGGAAAAAGGTGGACATCGGATATACCATCCTGAGTCACATTCATGAGGTGCTCAACAACTTGGCGAAGAATCTGCCATTCAATGGAGTCATCCAAAGGATTCCTGAGCAGTATGGATTACCCATCTCGGAGGATGAGGCGAGAATTGAAGAGATGGGCACTGATGTGTACAACAAATCGAAAGTGGATCGAATGGAAGTCAGCAAAGATCGAGAGAAATGGGTACACAAGATCCCAAAGCAACCACTACCAATGTCCCAGTCGCCAACACCTCCACCCCCCTCAGTGGCTCAACCTTCAGCTCCCTTGGCAGAACAGACTCCAGCATTGCCTTTACAGCACATGGAGGAGGATGCTCCGCAGCCGATGCATTTGCCCCATCCTCAGACATTTCATTTTACTTTGATGCCTGAGGAGACTAGGGGTGTGCAGAACCGGCCCAGTACCGAAGAACCGGACCGGAACCGGCTTTTCGGTACAGGGACCGGTACATATATATGTAGCACCAGACCGGACCTGGTCCGGTGCTATAGGGACCGGTTCTACCCGGTACCGGTTCACGGTACCCGGTACCATTGAACCGGTACCGGGTAGAACCGGGATTTCAGAGTTAGATCTGAAATCCCGTCCCGTCCCGTCCCCTGGCCCCTCCTGACCTCAAGTCCTCCCTAGTCCCTCCCCTGCCCAGTGCCCAGCCCGAGAGTCGACCTCGACCGAGCAGCTGCCAGCGACCGCCGAGGCGCCGAAGAGCGAGCTCCGAGCTCCTTCAATCGTCAGCCAGCCTCTGCCAGCGTCCCAGCGACCGCCGACCAGCGAGATCCAAGTCCGAGCTCCGTCCATCGACCGTCGCCAGCGTCCAGCGAGCTCCGAGCCCCATCCATCGACCGTCGCTCCATCCATCGACCGTCGCCAGTCCGTCCATCGACCGTCGCTCCGACTCCGAGCTCCAGCTCCATCCATTGCTCCACTCGGCAGTCGGCACTCTCCAGCGAGCTCCGGCCTCCGAGCTCCATCCATCGACGGTGCCACTCTGCCAGGTCCGATCTCCGTCCGTCGTCCGAGCTCCTACTCTGTCCATCGCCACTGTCGCTGCCAGCTCCGACCTCTGTCCATCACCACTGCCACTGCCACTGCCAGCTTGGTTACTGGTTAGCACTCTAATCTACTCTGTAGTATGTTATGTGTAGTGTTTTGATGCTGAATGATCTGTTTTGGGCCTTTGGCAATAGTTGAAACAATTGATGAATGAATTCTGTTCTGCTTAGTGTTTTGTTGAATTATCTGTTCTGGCAATGGTTGAAAGTTGAAACAACTCATAAATGAATTCTGTTCTGTTTAGTGTTTTGCATATTGGTAGTTGGTACATGTCAGTTCAGTGTTTATTGTTTTTCATATTGGTAGTTGGTGACTGTTATATTCATTATTCTCAGTGTATTGCTTGTGTTTATTTATTTATTTCAGAGGTTATTTTCTGACTGTTATGTGATTCTGATATGTATTTTGAAATTGTGTAAAATGTAGATAATGGATAGCTTTAATGATGAAACAATAGAGAGTGTTAATGTTAATCCAGTTACTGGTCAAACGACTAGGAAAAAATCAGATGTTTGGAATCATTTTACTATGGTTGAAAGCACTGATCCAAACAATCCTAGAGCAAGATGTAATTATTGTGCTCAGACTTATGCTTGTCATCATACAAAGAATGGAACTTCAAGTTTGAAAAAGCATATTAATTCTTGTAAAAAGTTATTGGCAAGTGTAGATACGAAGCAAAAGACTTTAAGCTTCAATACTATCGATAATATGGGATCAACTTCCACATCTGCATCATTTAGTAGTGCAACTTGCCGAGAACTTCTAGCAAAAATGATTATTGTTGAAGAAATGCCTTTTAAGTTTGTTGAATCAGAGGGATTTCGAGTTTATTCTAAATATTTACAACCAAGATTTGTTGTACCCTCTAGATCTACGATTGCACGAGATATTATTGGCATTTATGAGAAAGAGAAGTCAAAGTTGAAAGATTATTTTAAGAACGCATCTCAACGCGTTTGTTTGACTACAGATACATGGACTTCTATTCAAAATTTGAATTATATGGTTTTAACTGCGCACTTTGTTGATTGTGATTTTGTTTTGCAAAAGAAGATCATCAATTTTTGTTTGATTGCAAATCATAAGGGTGAAACCATTGGAAAAGAAATAGAGAGATGTTTATTTGAATGGGGGATCGAAAATATTTTCACAATTACAGTGGATAATGCATCTTCTAATGACGTAGCCCTTTCTTATTTGGTGAAGAGAATTCGAGCTTGGAATGGTCTAGTTTTGAATGGTGAATGTCTGCATGTGCGCTGTTTTGCCCATATTTTGAATTTGATAGTATGTGATGGTTTAAAAGACCATTACGAATGTATTATGAGAGTACGTCGAGCAGTGAAGTATGTTCGATCTTCTCCTGCTAGACTACAAAAATTTCAGAAATGTGTTGAACAAGCTAAAATTGTGTGCAAAAGTAGTGTCTCTCTCGATGTGGCTACAAGATGGAATTCCACGTATTTGATGTTAGCCAGCGCAGAAAAATTTGAAAAAGCTTTTGAGAGATTGATAGAAACAGATGATTATTATCTCACTGATTTGGGTGGAGAAAGTCCTCCCACAACAGAAGATTGGGCTAATGTTCGAGAACTTGTAAATTTTTTACAGGTTTTTTATGATATGACCTTAAATGTTTCAGCCTCATTGCATGTTACTTCAAATACATATGTTTGTGAAGTATGCAATTTGAAAATGGTTATTCAAGAGTATGTTGAATGTGATAATCCATTATTGAGGCGAATGGCTATTGGAATGGAAAGCAAATTTGATAAATATTGGGGAAGCTGCGATAAAATGAATATGTTGATGTATGTTGCAGTTGTTTTAGATCCTCGACATAAAATAGAGTATTTGAAACATTGTTTTTCCCTTGTAATGGATTCTGATAAGACAGATTATTTGTTAAGCCAAGTACAACTTGTGATTAAAAATTTATATCTCGAGTATAAAGGTGATGCGGGATTGGAAAATACAGAAGACAACTATAATAGTTCAAGTGTACCAACCACAACTGCAAGCTTACCACAAAAGAGCAATTTGAGCCACAATAAGATACATGGGCTGTTTCATAGTCGCCCAAAACAACCAAATGTTTCAACTACGCGATCAGAAATTGAAAAATATTTGTATAAAGAATTGGAAAACAATGCAGACAAACTAGACATTCTCATGTGGTGGAAAGTAAATTCATTCAAATACCCAATTCTAAGCAATGTGGCAAGAGATACATTGGCCATTCCTATTTCTACTGTTGCATCGGAGTCAGCTTTTAGTAGTGGAGGAAGAGTACTTGATCAATTTCGCAGTTCTTTGTCCCCAAAGACGGTCGAAGCGCTTATCTGCACTCAAAGCTGGATTCGATCCTCGAAATATGAATCAATCAACATCAATGATGATACGAATGAGCCAGGTATCTTTCATATTTATAGTGTTTTCTTTTTTCTTTGTTTTATTTATTACTATTTTTTCTAAATTTGTTTTCAATTTATATTTTTCAGATATTATACAAATTAATGACGTTGATGATGAAGTGAATTAGTATGGAATTAATAGTGATCTCAGTGGTATGCTTTATTCACTCCTTAGCATTATCGTTTATAGTTTATCAGATATCTTTGATGTGTAAAAGTCATGGTTCTCTTCTATTTTGTAGGATGCAACCTGTTGACTGTTTTGTAAGTTTCTCATTTTAAGTTATATATAATTACTGTTTTGAAGTTGCAATGTAATGTACAAGCTAAATTGTCAATGTTTATGACAATTTTGTAAATTTTTTTGCGAGAATACTTTTACTCAGAACTTGAGCAATGTGTTTATGCCATGGAGCCTGGAGGCATGGAGCTTGGGAATTAGGATAAGAGAGACAAAGCAGCAGCCAGCCCTGCCCAGCCGGTCCCGCCTCCCTTCACGCGCCCCCGGCTTGAACCGTCGTCATATGTGGATTGATTAAACTTGTTTTTATTTAGTTTGTTTCATTAAATTTCTAATAATTTTAATTACTTGTTCATCTATTTTTATTTAGTTTATTTCATTAAATTTGTAGTAATTTTAATTTTAAAAAAACTATTACATTATATTATTTTTAATATTTAAAAAATTAGGAAAATAAACCGGTCCCGGACCGGAACCGGTACCGAAAATCCCGGACCGGAACCGGTACCGGAAATCCCGGTCCAGAACCGGACCGAAACCAGTTCAGAACCGGTTCCGGTACCGACCGGTCCGGGACCGGACCGGTCCCATGCACACCTCTAGAGGAGACGTCTAGCTGGATGAGCAGGATGGAGGAGCTCTATCATATGATGCTTACCAGGATACAAATGATGGAGGAGCACCTTCATATGACGCATGTCCAAATAAAATAAGTGGAGGAGCGAGCAGAAAAGAGGCATCAGTGAGCAAAAGAGAGGCATCGAGAGCTGTTGGCAGCACTTCAGAGAATAGAGGAGCGAGCATCCTATACAGTAGCTTCTTCATCGTCCTCCGAAGCAACAGAAGGCACAAAATGCTTGTAGGTTATTTACTTTGTACGCAAAGTCCAGTCATTACCTTATTTGTGTTTGACGTAATAACATGTTGTTGATTTGCAGCACCATTGTCGTAAGACGCCAACTTGCTTCTCCAGTCGTGCTTGCCGAGGTGTAGGAGATAAGTGTGTCACAGACTTAAGCCCTCAAAATTCTGTATGGTATGTTTTTGATTTGGTTATATATGTGTGTTTGCACTTATTCATGCTTTATTAGTCTGACAGACTTTTGGCATTTTTGTTGCAGTCTCGAGAATTGATGGATGTCTTCAAGAGGTATGTTGCGCCAAATACTCAGAAGAAATTGGAGACGTGCGCAGTTCTTGGGAGAAAGCTGATCTACAATGATTACACCATCACTGATATCATCTTCCTAGAGCAAGTCGGGACGCCAAACACAGTGAGAAGTCTTTCTTGTATCTTAGTTTATAAGCTTTTATCTTAGTACTCATCCGAACTTATATGCAGTGCTATGCGGTGAATGACGAAGACGTATTCGCCTTTCAACAGGAAAAATCGCTACTCACATTAGGGTGGATTCACGTAAGTAACCATCTCGTTTCTCCAGGTTGTCGTTAATGTCTCATGGTTTCTAATTCGTTGTTTACATTTCAGACACACCCAACGCAGGGGACTTTTATGTCGTCCGTTGACCTCCACACTCAATATGCTTACCAGAAATTGATGCCGGAAGCAATCTCCATCATCGTAGCTCCCACTGACAAAGAGTAGTATGTATTTTCTCTTGTGTAAATTGATAATATTGCTTGTCGTGTTTTTTACCAGCAATTGTTCCCTTTACATTGCAGCCCGTACGACATCTTTCAGATTACGAGTAAGGGGATGAGAGTGATATGATCATGCACTAATAAGGTACAATTCCACGAAGCAGGACGATGAACCCTTTTAGGGTCCATTGTTCGACAATGCATCCAACATATTCGTGGACACGCAATTGTTTTTTGCAATCAAGGATTTGAGGCCAAAACGGACCAGAAAGAAGGCGGCGTAGGAATATATGATTAAGTAGACTTTGTTGTAATTTATGTTTACATTTACGTTGCCGTTTGGATAGAAAAATATCAATTTTGATAGAAAACTTAATTGATGCTTAACATGTGTACGTTTTTTGTTTATAGTTAGTTTGGATAATATCTGGTTGGGAAATGCATATCTACTATTGTTGATGCACAGGGGATAGATTTAAAAACAAGCGAAACTCTTGCAAACAATTTTGGGAAAATGACAAATCAACCATCATCCTTTACTGTTTGTGACAAATCAACCATCATCCTTTTTTTGCTAACAAATTAAGTACTGAACTATGAAAAAATGTCAAAGCCAACATAAAAGTCTACTTAAACCGCAGAACGATTCATAATAAACCGTTGTGGTGTCATATGAAGCCACAGCGGTTTATCGTTACACCACTGTGGTGTCATGTTATTGAGTCTCATTTTACGTTCCCAAAAACCTAGTATATAAAGATCTCATGTAAGGTATGTCAAGTTCATCGCAAACCACAGCATCATCGGAGAGGTGGAAGCGGATGCAATGTTGGAGTGGAGCTCAATGGCGATGTTCTGAAGGTTAGGGTGTTCATTTTCGATGTTTTGAGATTGTAGGTTTCGGCTATTGTCAGACAGTTACAGGACTACGAGTGCTCTAAGCCGGTCGCATACAACGTAGCACCTCAGAGCACTCAGAGTCTTGTAACTGTACCGACAATGGCTGAAACCTAGCCTCCAATAACATCGAAGGCGAAAACCCTAACCTTCAGAATATCGCCGTTGAGCTTTACTCCAACATTGCTTCCACTTCCACACCTCATTGAGGATGTCATGGTTTGCGGTCAACTCGCCAAAGCATCGGTTGAGGGATGCTTGCTAGGTAAAATGAAGTTTCAAATAAAGTGCCACAACGACGTTCACACTTGCTCGAGAAAGATGGAAAGCAAGCGGAGCATCGATTTTGCATCACGACAAGTCCATCCAATATGGAATATCAGATAATGGGATTGAGTGAGTAAACATGCAAGGATAATTTACAATAGTTTCTTGGAGCACACCGATTCTTAAAGCACATGCACATTATATGGTTGTAATAGAATTGGTTTGCGGTTGTAATTGATAATATGTTTGTAATGGAATTGATAATTTGGTTGTTGATGATTAAATGAAAATTGATTATTATGAAACAGTAAAATTAACAACATTTCCTCAGCCAACATTTCAGCAAGATGTGCATAACACCGAAACATACAAGGCATAAACCACTGCGGCTTTGTGGACAGGCCGCCGTAGTTTGTTAGCAAGCCATTGCGGCACTTCAAAAAAACCGCAGTGGCTCGTCATGGCTCTGTTCAGACAAATTCAAATTCACAGTAGGTACTTGGACATTAGAATACTAATCAATTTCCATTCACCCTCAACAACTAAATGTATGGAACCAATATATCAATTCAAATTTATCAAATCAATTCAAATTTAACAATATATCAATTCAAATTTATCAAACCAATTCAAATTTATCAATTGAAATTTGACAATCACATATATATATATCAAACCTACTTTATCAAATCAATGCATCAAGGAAGGTTAATGTCCACATTCGTGTATGTTTGTGTTTGTAGATCTTGCGCATCATTCTCCTACAAAACATATTGCAAATGACATTAGCATAGTTCAAATAACACTTGAAAACGTAAATGTGATAATGGATTCACCTGTGTCTCATGAACTATATCGAAAATTATGTGAGCAACTCTCTTGGGGCCTGTCTTAGGGACTATGGAAGGAATTGTTTTGGATGCTGTCTCGGGGACTCTGAAACCCATAAATGTACCCTCTGACCTTCCTTTGCCACCTCTGTCTCTATCTCTGTCTCTACCTCTGCCTCTGCCTCTGTCGCCTCTGCCGCCACATGCACTGGACTCACCTCCACATTCACACATGCGGTAATTGTGCCCCACACCCTCACACCGAGCACAGGTCATGTTCATATGTCTTTTAGGCAGCACTGTCTGGCTTGGGCCCTCGTCCACATCCTATATTATATGTTTTCGCGGCCTTCCTAGAAGCTTTTTAAATGGCGGTGGGATAATTGGATAAAAATGCGTCACAGGAGGCCTCTCGATTTGTCCACTGACGGGGCGGACAAAGTGGGAGTACGTCGTTATATATGTTTCCCAGTGATAGCATGCATGCACAAATTCCTCAGGAGATCTCCTCGTTAAGTGAATGCACGAGACTGCATAGACACACGAGATACCAGTCAACTCCCATAGGTAATAGGTACAAGTACATCTGTCTAAATCAACAGAGTACTGTTCGTTACTGTTGCTGACCTCAAATTGGACATCTCTTGAAAATTGGGGGCTCCAATTTTGACCAGCAAGTTGTAGTTTGGCAAGCCAGTTGCTGATCTGCGGACACAAAAGGTCTGTCGAGCAAACCATCTTTTCATTTTTTTTTCACGATCCTACCCATAATGTCCTTTCATATGATCTCAAACATACTTAGCATCAGTTTGTCCCGAGCTGGTAAGATGCATGCATTGAAGAACTTGCTGAGGTTGTTGAGGCATATGTCACATTTGAGGATGGAGCAGAAGACATGTTTAGCCCAACATCACACATCTATTCCTCGTAGATAGTTGTGGGCTGATGGGTCAAGCACAAATAACTTCGCCATCTCTCTCTCAAACTGCCTCAATGTTGTGGCTCTAGATGCGGCTCACATTACATCCTTCAACAATCTGCCTTTAAATTATTTTTGAAAATTGTCATACAAGTGTGGGATGCAAAACCGATGATCCGCTTGCCCAGCCACCTCTCTGATAGCTGGCACTAGCCCCTACAAATATTCATAGTATAAGTCAAACATTGGTACAAAATGCATAACATAAACACATAAGGCAAAAACAATCAACCCCACCTTTTGTCGGTCAGAAATGATTGTCCATCTATTGCCAGATGGAGTGTTTAGATCGTCAAACAACAATTTCAGAAACCAACTTCAAGAAGTCCTATTTTCTGTTTCAATCACTACTACAGCAATCGGATACATTCTATCGTTCCCGTCGATGGTGACAACAGTGAGCAACTGGCCCGGAGTCGCTCCCTTCAAGTGGCAACCGTCCAAACAAACAACCGGTCTACCACAGTTTGGCAGAGCCATCTTGCATGCAGCCAAACACAAGTACACCTTTTAAATGCACTCATGTCTAAGTCAACGCGTATCGAGCTTCCATGATTAGACCTTCGAATCTCCTCGGCATAGTACCATATAAATTTGTACTGCTCATTGTCATCCCCTTCGTTAATTTTTTTGGTCGCATTGCTTGCCCTTCTAGTAAGGCTGGGTGTGATGTTGACGTTAAAGTCATTTCTAACTGTTTCAATTATGGAAGAAATGTCTCAGTCAGTCTGACTTTTAAATCTGTCCAAGTAATGCACTGCCACCCATTTGGCAGAGGCATGGCGGATTTCCATCTTTTTTGAGCAAGTGTGAACATCGTTGTAGAACTTTATTTGAAACGTCATTTCACCTTGCATTTTTGAGGCATGTAGCTGCCACGTACATCCTTCCTAGCATGCAGCCCTCAACTGATGTGCATCACTGTGGGTGAATTTTATCCCGTACCCATTCTTCAACGCATGATCGAAAATTTCTTCTCTAATTTTATTCAGTGAACTATACTTTTTGCTAAGACTCATACCAGCGAAGTTGCATTCTGTTTGTGGTGGGCATCGAGGCCTACTCTCGGTCATGTCTTCGTCACTACTGGATTGGCATAATGAACGGAGGTCCTCCTCATCTTCTTCGTGTAGATTTGCTGAGACGCAGTGCAACACTATTGCAGTTTCATCTCCAATTCCACGTAGCTGATTGGCAAAAAATGTGGTTGTGGGTCTCACTTCAACTTGACGGTTAATAACAGATTCCCCAACACTCTAAACGTCATTTGCATTTCAACAAATTCTTCAACTTCACCAAAATTCGGTTCACTTCAGCTTTCTCTAGAGTTCGCTAATTGCTGACAAATTGTCTAAAAAAATTGTGAGGAGTCATCGGTGAATTTATACAATTCTCAGTAAGTCGCTACAGTTTAGGCTGATGCTGCAGTGGGCAGCTTCATACCAAACCGCAGCGATGTCTTGACACACCGTTGTGGTTCCTACATGAATCGCGGCGGTTTACCACAATTCTTCGGTTAGTTTTTGAAAACTATGGCGCCGCTGCAATTTATATATGAACCGCCGAAGCGCCACATCATCATGTTTAATGGTAAACATGACAGCGATGTTGAATTTGACATTTTTTCATATTTCAGTGGTTAATTTGTTAGAAAAAAAAATGATAGTGGTTGATTTTGTCACCAAGAGTAAAGGATGATGGTTGATTTGTCATTTTTCCTATATTTTAATTTTATTTTTTAATGTTAAAATTATGTGTATTTATTAGTATAATAAATAAACTAATTATAAATAATTAAAATAAAATATAGATTAAAGTATAAAATTGGAAAGTAGGGAATGGGCGACGTTAAAATCACCCGCGGGCATTTACAGTACCTCTCTTTCGTATCCCATACCTCTCACGTGTCAACGTAGAGCTCCCCCTCCCCCTCTTATATCCACCCAGTGATGCTATGGCTACGCCTTTCCGAATCCATCGACGTCAGGAGAATCAGCCATGACCAAGCGACCATGCCCTTCGCAAAATCCTCGACCTCCGACCTTCGACCATGTGGATACGGACAATCTTTTGCAGGCATTTCTGGGGCTATCGGACTCCCCTTCTCTCTGCGTCGACCTTTCTTTTGATAGGCTTCTCGATTCCATGGCTTCTGATTCCGATCAGACGCGTTTCATTGATCGTGCGCTTGAAATGGGATCGATTCTCCTCGAGGCGGGGAAGCGGTCCGCTCGGAAACGCGCTTCTAAGCATAACTCGGTTGCTTGGGCTCTTCCTCCCGACCTCACTATTAAAGTATGTTTCTTTGTTGTTTCCTCCTCTGAGCTATCTGGAGTGTAATTTTTTATTTCCAGGAATTCAAAGTGAATCTGCTAGTTCGGAGACTTGTGTTAAGTATGTTTAGGATTTCCCCATCGTGATTTCGAGGTCTTCGTGTATCCATAGGATTGTAAAAGTAAAGTTAAACAAGTGGTTATTTTATGTTGATATTGGATAGGTTTATAAAATTCGCAATTTTTGATGAAAAAATGAAGCGGTGAAAATTTGAGATAATAATTTTTTCTTGTGATTCCTGGAATGATCAGGATGATTATTTTTAATTTAATTGAATTTGGTATAGAAATCCGTCTATTTGAGTAGTATATGGTTGGATGAGGGTACAAGATTCCTGTTTATTTATTTTTGTGTACGTTCAAAAAAACTTTTGAACTAGGAAAGAACACTTCAATAAAGTTTGTAGTAATCGGTGGCATAAAAGAACATTATCTGGACCATTGAAGAACACAATATAATTTTGAGAAGTGCCGGTTACTTCTTCAAAATGGTTTACTTACAAAAAAGCAGTGTAAACAAAAAACCTGATCTTACCTTGCTAAAGTATAATTAGGTAGCTCATGTCAAGTAATAGTTTCTAGATGAGCAATCTTTCGACATCATTGTATTATTTGGCAATTAAAATTATTTTTATGATGATAGAGCTCATGTCAAGTCGTAATTTTTAACATGTGCAACCTTTGGACATCATTGTATTATTCAGGTATGAAAATTTTCTTTATTATGTCAGACTAACTGTAGTTGCTACCAAAATATCATGTCACAGGTCTTTTCCATGCTTGATACACAAAGCCTATGCTATGCTGCAGCTACATGTTCAATGTTTCATAAGTGTGCAATGGAGCCTTCGTGCTATGCCAATATTGACTTAACATCAATTTGCCCAAAAGTTAACAATGCGGTAGTGTCCACAATGATACACCGAGCTGGTGAAGCACTTCAGTAAGACAATTGTGTTTCGCTGTTTGAATTATTTTTACTCGCCATTTTAACTAAAATAAGTTTTTTTACAACCAGAATAGGAATTTAGTTACTTTAAAATATTATATCTCTATGCACAAGATGATTAGAACGTGGTTTCTGTTCAATTGGTTGGTTATCTCATTGTGAGTTATACTTGAGCTTGCCTATTTTTGTAATATGTTCCCTCTCTCTCTCACTCTAATTTCCCAGATCTCTCAAGCTTGGTATAGTTCCTGGCCCAACTTCATTACCGGGATCATGTCAACCACTGATCTATAACATCAGGAATTCTGTAGATGTGTCTAACTTTTCATGGAATGACAAGAGATCAAGACAAGGAAAGGAGTCATTGATTTTGACAAGATCCTGCTTGATCCCTTTAGGCGGAGATAATTGTGCTCCAGGGTATGGTTTAATCTCCTAACTAAAACCATTACTTGTTATTACGTGCTAGTTTTGGTAATTTTGGATTTTTCCTTCTGCTAGGACTCTGCTGAGAAGACTGCACCTATACAATATTGAGAGAATGGATAATACATCGCTATGCGGTGCGTTATCTGCTTGTCCATCTCTGCTTGATCTGGAAATTGTAGGCCTGTAAGTGCATTAGAGTTGATTTTGCCTGATATAGTTTTTGTGCTTTTTAATGGGATTCCCCTTGAAGATGACAATGATTAATGAGACTAATGATTACTTACTTCGAAATATGTTTACTATCTTAGATTACTATGATAATGTGTCTGTGTATATATTTTAATTGTCCGTGAGGCCTTCATTGTTTTATTAAATGACAAGTAATTTATATTGATTTATGGACCCTGTTTTTTTTTAATCTAATCTCTTGGTGGGTGAGTTGTTCATATCATCAATTGTTTAGGAATTTTGCAGACTTCACTTCAATTTAGTTTTTTTGCTATTCAGTTCTATTTAAGCGTGGGAGATTGGAATTATTGGTGTACTCAAATCCTATATCATTTGCTGATCACAAATCTGTTTTTTTTTTAAGGAAGGAATTTCATGGTTTATCTAATTATTTATTTTTTATTGACTAGTCATGTTGAATTGAGGCAAACATTGATGTCAGTTAGTGCAAATTGTCACTTGATGGAGCGGTTGTTCTTTGAATCTTCAAAAACAGGTTTAAGTGGTTTCTCATATGCTTTTTCTATCCTGTTGAGACTTAAGCTTACAAAAAAAATTTTTAAACTTTTTTGCATTAACAGGTAGGGATGACAGCTTGAAATCACCAACATGTATCGATTTAGTCAACAATTGTCCTCGTCTAACTTCATTGGCCCTAAGAGGATTTAAATTGCATGACTTTAAAGTTCGGATCCTTGTGAAGGTATGTATATATTGATGTTTCCATTTAATATGTTTTCATAATAATGCCTTTTTGCTTTGGATCATGGTAGTGGAAAAAATTGAATTTTGGTTCATACTCTTTGATATCTATTTTGAGTTTGACTTCTATAAAGTTCATTTTCACGTGCTTGTGCAGGGATTTCAAAAACTAAAGTACGTCGATTTTTCAACATCATACTCAATTTCTGGAACCTTTTTAAGGTTGGCATCATTCTGTGGGCCACATGTCTCAATAAAATTTCATATTAGATTCAAATGTACGAGGAGAATTTCTTTTTTCTTTTACAGGAACCTAGGAAGCTGTCTGGGAGAGAATTTGCTGGAGGTCTTGATTTTGAGGGACTGCATGCATCTCAAAGAGGTGAGTGACATGTTTTTCTTAACTTTCCTTTCTTCTTCGGTCCCATCCTTAGCTTTTAATTTGGCATGTGCAGTTGGAAGTTGCTCGCTTCATGACTGCACTACTTGCTGGGGATTTCAAGTTCCTTCAACATCTCGTGAGAAAATTTCAGATTTGATGACAACTTTCTTCTGTAAAGTTTGTTAAACATTCAGCATGAAATATTTGTTGTTCATTAAACATTTATTATTAGTTCCTTCATACAGGACATTTCAAATAGGGAAGGATTGGCTTCTGAAGATGATTGGTATGAAAGATGTTACAATTCAAGGTAATAGGTGTTCTTCTAAATACGTAACCAAGTCATATATCTATCTATATATATATATATATATATATATATATACATACATTTGCTTTTAGACTTCAAATTTGTGAGAAAGTCTCATTGCAGAAATCCTCATATTCCTTGGTTCTGTGATAGGAACTAGAATATATTTATTGAATATCAATCCACAACATAGAAATAGGACACTTCCTATGCTAGACTAGGCTTTCGAGTCCCTAGTGATTCCCCACGAACTACTCAATATCCGATTCCCCATTTCGACTACCCCCAAGTCTTTATATAGACTTGACTAGCTAACTAACTTCTCTCTTGTAAACTCCTAATCCTATCAGTCTGCTAAACCCATTGATCTCAGGAGAGAATTTGATCAAGATGGTTTCATAGAGAAATACCTGGACACTAACAAATTTTTCATTTTTGGTCTGCAGTGTTATTCCTATAGAGCAAGTACTGAAGGAAAGGCCTGACATACGATTGCTTGCAGAATTTCCATCAGAAGGGAGGTAATTGTTTTTCTTGTCATTTGTTATGCTTTGACAACATTTGAGCTTCGCCTCTTTCAGTCATAGTAAATATTTGATAGATACTTGGAACTATTTGCTTATAACTTCTTTTCATGTCTGGAATCTTTTCCAGTTATTTTGAGATCGATCAAATGCTTGAGAGTGAGGTGAATAGTGAGATTAGTCTGCCATCACAGTTGAGCAGCGAAAACTCAGATGGTTCAATTTTAATGAGTTTTATGAGCTCATCAGAGAGCAGCTACAATAGTGATCAGGGTAGTGGGAATGAGGATGGGAGAGATGCTGGCTACGTGATTTTTGGGGAGAGCTCAGATGAGGTGGATCTTCTACCCTCGTAGAAGAAACAACCCATGCAGATCTGGAAAGTTGCAATCACGCATGGTGAAATTGGTATTCTCTTTTTCCATCCCACCCCCCCTTCTCATTTTTATGGAAATTACTATTTGGCCGGGCAGAGGTTAAACATCGTTGGTTGAGGATTTTGCTAACACTTTCTTTGACGTGTTAGTGTAAACTAATTGTCCTAGACAATAAAATTAAAATTATAACCCCTCAATAGTACTTGACAAGGAAGTAATTTGTTAAATGCTGCATTAATTTTTTGAAATAGTCGCTTTGAAGACGAGGTTTTATTGATGGGATATTTCTGCATTTTCCAAGTATTTCCCAGCGTTAAGCGCTATCATCTTGTCAATAGCTTCCACTAGCTTCGACTTTAACCACCTTCAGTGATAAAGCTGATTATCTATGCCACGCCCAATATTAAACCACCCCCGAAACCCAACTGTGTAAAGGTAGTCGGATCTTAAAAGTAGTTCTATCACATTCATTGATGAATTTCCACTGGTGTGGCATGGCTATATATATCTATCTGTTTATTGAAAAGTTTCAAGCTTTGATTATGAATGGACTGATTCCTGATCGTGATTTTAATGCTCTACAGAACAGAACTACCATGGGAGAAGGGAAAGCATTCATAGAGCAGAAGCTGAAGGGGGAGAGTTACTTGCTTTATTTACAGAAGATACATAATGGGTAATTTTTAATCCAGTATAAGTAGCTAAATTGACTTGCCCTTATATCGCTTTCTCCAACAAACCACCTGCTTGCTTTCGCTCGAATTGAGCGGCCGATTTTCTCCCCTTCACGTGAACAGAAAAGGAAGAAAAAAAAGAAAGAGAAAACTTGGACGGCCTGTCTCTGCCCACCATTCTTGAGGAAGGTTGGTTGTTCATTCTTACAGATTGTTTCTGTTCAAATGCCACCTACCTCTACCCGCACGGTGTTTTAATGTCAATGGCTGTTTATTTTCATCGCTTCTTATCATCTGTGTAAAAGCGTATTGCCCATGATTCTCTTGTTTATATTGATTGTCAGAATTGAGAATAGTTGGTGGGATGAACTGGGTTTTTCCCAGATTATCCGTATGATTTTCCACGATTAATATTAGGAGTGCCTCGGTGAGAAATTTAAAGAGAATGAAGGCAACCAACCATCCATACCCGACAAAGACACAAATTCTGTCCCAGAAAGTGACAGACCAGACCTGGGTTCTACCGATGTGCTTATGCGTCTTTGAAGAATGAAGAAATACCGAAACTATTGATGATAAATGGGTTACTATGATGTATTATAATTTACATGGCGCACCATGATATTAAAATTGGATGATGTCGTGTATTGATTACTACTACAATAATTTCCTCCTAACTTAATAACAATGACTATTTGACACTTATTTAGTTGTAATGGCATTCCATATAAATATTTCATTACATTATACCAAATATTTTAATACTAAATTAAGCCAAAATTGTAAATATATAATAAAGCAATGTGATTTGCGGTAATTGTGTTTAAATTTATTGTTGGGAAATTAATAAAACAACTATTGAATCATGAGGTCAATGACAAGTCAATAACTAACTAATTTTTTTTAATACAAAAAAGAAAAAAACACTCAACTATAGAAAATAAGTGGAGCAAATATCGCTCTGACGTTTTCCATTAAACAACGTTTTCTCTCCACTCCCGAACGTTGTCTTTCCGCTCCAAAATATAAGTCCTTGAAATAAAATTCAAGAAATATTATTTTCCTCAAAAGGAAAGACGACTCTTCATAGCAGAAAGTCGTCGTCTTTTCGATCAAATTGTGAATTCTTCTAAGTAGTTTGACCTTTTTGGGAAGGAGTAATCCAAAAGAAGAAAAGAAAAAAAATTCGATTGAGCGCTGAGAATCATTCATTTCCTTCAATTTATCAAACTTTAGTTATTCCATCAAATTATAGTTTTAAATTCAGATTAGATGTCTATAGAATACTGAAAATGTTGAGAGAAAAAAAACTTGTTTTTGTTGGTGATTCTCTAACTAGAAGTACGTGAGAATCTCTGTTTTGTATTTTAAAAAATTCAGCCATAGGAGAAAAGACATTTTCGAAGGGAAACTTCCAACTCTTTTATTTTCAAAGTAAGGTCGTTGTTAACGACGATATTTGCGTAGTTTATGTTTCATTGTTTAGAATTTTTTTTGTTAGCAAAAATTATTTAGTGGTTGACTTGTCATTGATATTATAGTTCAGTGGTTGTTTTGTTAATTTCCCTTTATATTTTATTGAAATAATATTTTATTTTGGGCCTCCCGTGTGGAGGACTTTGCTGATTCGGGCCTATAAAGTTTGGTGTAATTGTTCAATTTCTAGATCAAGAAATCTATCGCCCTGGCGGGAATGGCAAGCAGCGGAGCCACCACCCAACCACCATCTTCTTCTTCCTACAAACCCTACCGCTATCGGAAAACCCTTACTGCTCACACTCGAGCCGTTTCCTGCGTCAAATTCTCCAACGACGGAACGCTCTTAGCCTCCGCATCCCTCGACAAAACCATTATCATATGGTCTTCCTCCACCTTCGCTCTGCTCCACCGCCTCGTAGGCCACTCGGACGGCGTCTCCGATCTCGCATGGTCCTCCGACTCCCACTACATCTGCTCCGCCTCTGACGATCGAACGCTGCGTATCTGGGATGCCAAGAGCTCCGGCGGCGAGTGCGTCAAGACTCTTCGCGGTCATTCCGATTTCGTTTTCTGCGTCAATTTTAACCCTCAGTCGAATCTCATTGTTTCTGGCTCTTTTGACGAGACAATTCGTGTTTGGGAGGTGAAGACTGGGAAGTGCCTTCATGCTATTAGGGCTCACTCTATGCCAGTTACGTCCGTGCATTTTAATCGCGATGGTTCGCTCATTGTTTCTGGGAGTCACGATGGTTCCTGTAAGATTTGGGATACTTCCACTGGCACTTGTTTGAAGACTCTCATCGACGACAAGGTTCCGGCTGTGTCTTTTGCAAAGTTCTCTCCCAATGGCAAGTTTATACTCGTCGCTACTCTCAATCATACCCTAGTAAGTATTTTTATCGGTTCTTGTGTTTCAATTGTAGGGTAATTGTTTATCAATATTGAAGCCTGCTGTAATTATCTATGATCCTGGCGATTGATTAGCTCATGTATAGATATAATCTAAAATCAATTCTTCTGCTTTAAAAGTTGGATGGATGATTTGTTAACATTATTGTGCATTGACTCGATCAAACAGCCGGAAGACAAATCACTGAACAGTATCTGCATACAATTTGGTTATCCCGTTTTATTGGATGGTGTTTCCAATCGACTGCTAAGTATTACAACAGAATGTTAAACGTTTCATCTCAATCTAGACTTGGTTTTTCTGCTCTTGCTTCTGGAAACCTATGTAATTACGGTTTAGGCTATTTACTTAACTAGAATCAAGCATCAGAACTTCAATTCTCTTCGCTTTTGGCGATTGGTTACATTATTTAGATATACTTGTGCCACTAGACCATTGCACCCTTTTTAGATATTTTGAATGTGAAAATTTTGAAATTTTTGGCTGTACTAAAATCTGCTGGATCTCTTTAGCTTCTTGCGTCAAAGTTCTTAGCTACTATGGGTTATGAGTTTTTAACAAAGCTGATATATATATATTTTTTTTGCAGAAGCTGTGGAACTACTCCACAGGGAAGTTTTTGAAGATTTATTCTGGACATGTGAACAGATTGTACTGCATAACATCCACGTTTTCAGTTACCAATGGCAAATATATAGTCAGTGGATCGGAAGACAAATGTATATATTTGTGGGATCTCCAGTTAAAAACTATGGTTCAGAAACTTGAAGGCCATTCTGATACTGTCATTTCTGTATCCTGTCATCCAACTGAGAACAAAATTGCATCTGCCAGTCTTGATGGTGATAGGTCTGTAAGGGTCTGGGTTCAAGATGCGTGAGACATGCCTCCGTAAATTGTCTGGACATCGATCTTGATGATGTTATTTTGTTCTAATAAGGATTTATAAATCTTACCCATATAAGGAAGGGATGATTTGGTTGGCTCTGGCACTTCTTTTTGAGGAAGAGTAACTGGTATGGAAGTTGATGGTTAAATTTTCAAAGATTCTAGATGGAAGGAAGAATGCATCAAAATATTTTAAGCCCCAGTCTAAAGAAGGGGAAGGCTGAATTCCCCATTTATTTCTTCTGGAACCTGCAAGTAGAGTCGGCGTTTTCTTTCGGTAATGAAAATTGAATAAGCGGTGAGCCAGAGCTACAAAAACACTCAAGACCCATAGAAACTTTACATAGCTGAAGGCATGAGTATAGAGTATGGAGTTTTATGTTTGTACACTTTTAAACTGAAAATTTGATTGAAGTGAATATTTCTGAGGATTGAGGCTGCTGTTCAGAAAATCAAACCATGAGATCTAGTTTTAAAAATAAGTGCAGGACTCTTCCCCATTTTGTATTTATCCGTCACAGTTCAGTAACTGATTTCCATCTTTCTTCATTTAAGTTCTTACGTTTCAAATTATTTTTTATTTAGTACTTAATAAATATCAATGGAAGAAGATGGGTTATGGTTGTTCCTTGTTTAGAGCAATCTGCCAAATTATATGTGAAGATGGATGTTGATTGAACCATTGAACTGTGTTGATGATGATGGCAGTTCAGATTATTATCAAGTCCTGCGTCGGAGAGGATTCCCGGTAGATACTACCCCCCTTTGTTTAAGTGGTTAGTAATAAGCCAAATGAAAGCTCTGTCACTTTTAATCACACTGGGGACCAATTAGTCATACAAGTAGTTTGAAATGAAAGGTGGGTTTGGAGCATGAAAATGGTGTCCCACGTCTTGCTCTCAACTCCTCCGACCAAAGTTTTATTCCCTAAAATAAACCACTGCTAGTTTTTAAGGGAAGTTAGACCAAAGTGAGACATTAATTTACTGGTTCGATCCAGTTTTTCAGTCAAACTAGGCCGACCCGGTCCGGTTACCCCGCAATCGCTCGCAAATCAGATGTAGTATTCCAACAGGTTGGAGAGAGCAATGATCAATGACTCTTTTGCCCTTACCAATGCCCTCTTAATTTGGCACATGGCCGCTATGACTACGACTATTACTACTACAACACGGAGGACTTTATGGGGAAACATCATTGGCGCCGTTGTGCTCCTAAAACCTTCGATTTTTCGGCGTCTTCACCGCGTTCAAGTCTCAACCCTCTCTCTCTCTCTCTCTCTCTCTCTCTCTCTCTCTCTACTTTCAGACATCCGAGACGAATCGCGGAGTTCTTCCGGATACATAGCGACGGTATTGTATTGTTGAATATCTTCGATTTTGCTACATTTGTGTGGTTGCTCTTCGCTTCTCTTCCTGGATTGTCACCTACATTAACCCCGTACGTCCTCTCTTTTCTTTTCCCTCTTCATTATTCCTTTTATTTTAGGCTTTGATTGGAAAACGGAGTTTAATGGTTTGCGCAGTGTTCTCTTAGCTGCTGAGTTTGGTGAGTGGATATTTCTTGTTATTTTGAGTTGGTGACATCATCTTATTAGTGATGGTTTGATTAAGTATGCTTTATCTGGAATTGAACTGGGAAATTAGTTTTTTTTTTGGAATAGAAGGAAAGAATAAGATGTGAAAATTTCTTGAAGAAGGCCGGGAGAGGTAGTGTTCTTCAGAGCAGCTGCTTACAGATGAGGGGCCTCATAATGACTGCGATTCATCTATGAGAAAATCCAACATGTGATTTCTAGGGGTTGGAATCTCGAGAAAGAGTCTTCAGGGATGGAGATGCTGGAGAATGGAGGTAAGCTTGCAAATGGGGAATGTTTTGGAGATAGTGAGATAGAAGCGACGAAAGATGCTGAATTAGTAAGGTATAGGGGGAAAAGAAGGAAGGTAGATGATGGAGGTATCATTAAGTATAAATGTGCTGAGTTAGAGAAGGTGCAGGAAGCAGTTATGGATAATAAACTGCTGGGTACTGGTAGGGTTTTGCGTTCATCATTTGTTGTCAAGACCAGTGGTGGAAAAATAGAAAAGCAAGACAATAGAAGTGATTTTGTAAGGGATGGCCATGAGAGCAATGAATTTAAGAATAGAGACATCAGAGTGGATATTGAAGATGCTGTGTCGAGCAAATCACACAAGGTAGTAAAACCCAAGCGTGGGAGGCCCCCAAAGGTAAAAAAGGAAGTGTGTAATGAAATGCTTGGTCAGCTGAAAAGTAAGGTGAAACGTAAGCGTGGTAGACCCCGGAAGTTGGAGAATCAAGTGGATAATCCACCCTTTTCTGGGACAAGGAAGAAATTAAAGCGTAAGCGTGGGAGACCTCGTAAAATTGATAAGGAAGACGATAATCTATCAGCATCTGGTGGATTAAAGAAAAAGTCGAAAAGGAACGTTGGAAGACCACCCAAGTTTCAGGAAAGGACTTCTATGGAAGGAAAGATGGGTAGCAAAGACATAGATTTGAAGATAAGGAGTGGGGCTGAGCAGAGGGAGCTATGCAATACGCTACATTTGGAAAAAACAATTGTTGGGAAAAAATTGAATGTGAAGAAAATTTTGACGGGTAAGAATAATCCAGGATCACCAATGCATTCCACTATGACCATAGTAAATTACGAGGAATGGAAGAATAAAGTGAATAAAGAACCCAAAGATATAAAAGGGGATCATAGTAGATCTGAGGCGAAGCAATTATTGAGAGATAGAATTGTTCAAATGTTACTTGGTGCAGGTTGGAGGATTGAGTATCGGCCTAGATCTAGTAAAGAGTACTTAGATGCAGTTTACGTTAGCCCAGAGGGCAGAACTCACTGGTCAGTCACTTTAGCGTACAATGTACTGAAAAAACATTATGAAGAAGGTGCTGGTGATTCAGTTTTTGAGAATGGCTTTAAATTTATTCCAATAGCAGAGGAGGAATTTTCTACTCTAAAAAGGCTGACAAAAGTAAGGCAAGAAAGAGAGAAATTGAAGTTACTAGCGAGAAGTTTTGAAAATAAGAAGAAAACGCAGATTGGAAAGAAATCACATAAAGAAATGATGAATTCTCCTGGGAGCTGTATGTCTAATTCATTGGATGGGAAAAGAAAAGGTTCACTCAGGGATCTTAAGCAAAGCAAAACCCAAGATAGAAGGCAATGTGCTTTGGTGGTTCGTAATGCGGAGGAAGGAATGAACTCAGAAAGTGATGGCTTTTTGCTATATAATGGAAAACGAACTTTACTTTCCTGGATGATAGATTTGGGGATTTTTTCGGCCAATGAGAAGGTGAAGTACATGAACCAGAGAAGAACAAGGTCGAAGCTTGATGGTAGGATTACGAGAGATGGTATTCATTGTGACTGCTGCAATGAGGTTGTCAGTGTTTCGAAATTTGAAATTCATGCTGGAAGCAAACTTTCTCAGCCATTTGAAAATATTTTTCTGGGGACTGGAGCTTCACTCCTCCAATGCCTTTTAAACTCTTGGAATAAGCAGCAAAAATCTGTTAAAAGCAGGTTTTGTTTCATAGATGTTGACAGCGAAGACCCTAATGATGATACCTGTGGGATATGCGGAGATGGTGGGGACTTGATTTGTTGTGATAGCTGTCCGTCTACATTCCATCAAAGTTGCTTAGATATAAAGGTACCTCTGTTTTGTTGCATGTCTTCACAATGCATTTTCAATTCATTCACTTTAATGAAGGAGTTGATCACTTCAATAGAAGTTAATTGAGTATATTTTTGAACTCTTTAAATATAGCAGTGAAGTTTTTGGTATGAATCTTTGTTCAGTCTAATTTAAAGTTAACTGCTATGAATAACCCATTCATCATGGAGTTCTCTTGATATGATGAGGAGCTATAATCATTGTAGTAATATTGTCTGGATTAGATGTTTACCTGTTCTTATTGTTCAAAAATATTCATTGCAGAAATTGCAGTTTGATGCAGGTAAACTATGCTTTTATTGTTGATATGTGAGTAACAATTAGCCCCTTTTTTGGCAGATAATCATTTTTTTTTTGTTACTGCAGAAATTCCCTTCTGGCGACTGGCACTGTTTGTACTGTTCATGCAAATTTTGTGGAATGGTTTCTAGAGGTTCAAATCATATTGATAATCGCAAGACAGCTGCGGCAGCAATATGTAGATGCTGTCTGTGTGAGGAAAAATGTACCTTTTTTTCGTCTATGGATAATGCGTATTCTCAATAGATTATATTGTTCACCCTTTTTTTGCATTGCTCCAAATCATATGAGATTTAGTCTACTAACTAAATTTTTTGCAGATCACCCTTCATGTGCCCACGCCAACGAGGGTGAAAAAGATGGTTTGGACAGTCTATCCTTTTGTGGGAAGACATGTCAAGAGGTACTGTTTTATGACTCATCACCAAATTATTTACCATAAAATTGTAGTTTCTTTGTCAAATAACAATTATAATTTTCTTCAATAAGTAATTGAATTTTTTTTTAGCATCAGTTGCTAGAAATTCTTTTTCTTTTCTTTAACTACGAAACAAGGTTTCAATGGAATATATTGTAATTTTCGATATTGTATAAACATATCTTATGCATAAAATGAGCTCACTGCAATATTTTTTTGCTTGATATGCCAGTTATTTGCCAGGCTGCAAATGCTTTTTGGGGTTACACATGAGCTGGACGAAGGATTTTCATGGACTTTGATTCGTCGGTTTGATGTTGATACTGATACTCTTAGCAGTGAAATCCATCAGAAGGTTCATTGCAATTCCAAGCTTGCTGTTGCATTGTTTATAATGGATGAATGCTTTTTGCCTATTATTGACCATAGAAGTGGAATTAATCTGATCCACAATATCCTCTATAATTGTGGGTAAGGACACTTGAACTCTGTGTTTTTGTATTAGGCTGACAAATCTTAAACAATTTTTTATTGATTCATCACATGAGGTCGAAACAAATAAATCAGATCTTTGACTCTAATACAAGATTTCATTTACATTCCTTTTTATGGTTTTTCATCATTTGGTAGATTTTTTTTTAATCTTTTTAATGAGAAAGGATAATTAGAGACAATAATTATATGGTTTGTTTAAGTTATAGTAAATAGCTCATTATCTGTGCAACTGCTTACTTGTGGCCTTCATTGTTTTTGTGCGCTGTGTTTACGTCCTTTCTTCTATATTCAGGTCAAATTTTAAACGACTGGATTATGGTGGCTTTTACACTGCTGTTCTTGAGAAGGACAACGAGATCATTTCTGCAGCGTCCATTAGGTAGTCTTATTTATATATTAAGCATTGTACAGTCTTGGACTAATGGCTCTTTTATAATTGATCAGTTAGTATAAATGTAAAATCTCGGTAGTAAGCTCTTGTCTTAATTCAAAGCAATTATTTTATGAGAATAATGAATGTTATTGCTTGTAGAATATGATCTTTTGTGAGAAGAATGAATGTGCTTGTAAAATTTTTTTGTAATATAAATTTGCCATACTCATTATTGTTGAGGATTTTAATTTCATTTATGTGTTTCATTAGATTGTTCTTGTTCAGGTGGAGAAAAACTTTTTGTAACTTTTCGTATTTAATAAAAAGTTTCTTATCAAAATAAATAAATAAATTTCATATATGAAACTTATTTGCTGTTATCTACCTTGTTTATAGCATAATATCAACTATGCTTGGCCAATCCATTTTATGATTCTGGGAATCATCTGGTCTGGATAAGTTTATCATTTGATGTGCTTTCCTGAACAATTAAATGGTGATTTTATTTCTATTAGTGAATTAGGGATGGAGCATCTTTATGGATATGAATATTCTAGCACAAGTATTACCAACTTTGAAACTCTGATGAAGTAAGATGTCTTGTTATAAAGCTGATCTGCTTCTTATCTCATTCCTTTGACTTAAACGTCAGTATTGATTTATGATTTGTTTATTTATATCTATCAAAAGTTATTATTTTCTGTTCAAGTACATATAGAAAATTTTTTGAAGGTTCATTTGGAAATTTGATTCTGATTTTTTCTTTGGGATTATTTGGTGAAAGTAACGTTCTGCAGCTTTTGAAATTGGTCAAAGTGAATGTGCTTCTTTCATTTTCTTTTAGAAGCGCTGGTAGATTAAAGGCATTTATTCTGTTAGTTCAAATACGAGAATCTCATTTAAAGTTCTTCACTAAAAGGAGTAAAAATGATTTCATTGGATCTACTGTTTATGCATATAGCGACCTTCATTTTCTACTTTGTCAAACAGGATTCATGGAAACCACTTAGCAGAGATGCCATTCATTGGGACCCGTTATATGTACAGGCGTCAGGGCATGTGCTGCCGACTTCTTAATGGGATAGAATCTGTGCGTCTATTATTGTTTTTTTCCATGCTTTTTATAGCTTTCGGTTATTGTGTATATATGCTCTTGAAGTTCGAACAATAAAATGACATATCTTTTTATTTGGGATTGGAAGGTTCAGTTTTGGTTTTAAAAAATCTAATGCATGAATTGTCAAAGTGAAGCATCCTTGTGCTCTATGATTAGTTAATGTTGACCTACTAATTTTTTTGTGAACCTATCTTCAGCTTCTTCGCTCTCTAAATGTTGAGAAGTTGGTCATACCTGCAATATCGGAACTCAGAGATACATGGACTTCAGTTTTTGGCTTCAAGTACCCTGAGGAGGCAAGCAAACGAAAGATGAAGAACATCAGCATGTTGGTTTTTCCTGGTGTGGATATGTTAGAGAAACCATTGTCACGCCAGCTAATCACAGAAAATGTGCTTCATGCAGAAGGTACTTGATTGATGGAGAAAACCAGCTGCATCAAATTTAATTTTTAAATTAGACGCTTATTTTTTTTACCCTCCGTTCCTGTAGATTTGAAGTCGTCCCAAATTTTTCCATATCAAACAGCAGACAAGGCTGTTTTGACGTCTGATGAGGGATGTTCTATAAGATCAGATATTAGTGTTGTGAGAAAAGATATTATTACTTCTCCTGGATTTGAGATTACCAATGACCCTCCACTGGTTGAATCCATTGCAACTTTCTGCGACAACTCCTTTGATGCATCTGCTGTAGTAAATGGAGTTTGCGAGGTTCAAAACTGCGACACTGCTCCTCAATTTGATGCAACTTGTGATAAACTGGAGGAAAAGAGCTCCAGCGCAGGTAATCTCTCGGATTTAGTGGGTCCTTGTGAACCAACTGAAGAGGTCATAAAATATATGGATGCTGTTAGCGACTCCACTTTCCCTATTCCTGATGATAAAATTCTGGAACTAAACTCTGAAGCGACCAAGCTTGAGACTTCAGAGATAGAGAGCAAACCTTTCAAGAAATTTCATTTAGAATCTGAAGCCCCTAACTGCGAAGGAACATCTCATTTTACCCTTAACGTGGATAATCAGATCATATTTAAACACCAAAACCTGACTGATAACAAGGAATGCAGTCATGAATCGAGAGAACAAATCTGTTCTATTTTCCAGCTGGATATGGATTCTGTGCAAAATAGCAAACTTAGTCATAATTTAGACACTCCAGATCAACCTTATTGTGATGGCAAGGACTTTGCCCAGCATGATTCCGATCAACTGAGCTCAGAAAGCACTATTTATCTGGATAAGAAGAAGCCTGACATTCATGAAGAAGAATTTGCGCTTCTGCACAACAGAGAATTATTATCTCCAGAATCATGTTCTTTTTCAAGTTCTGACACTTTTGCCGAAACTAGTAAGATCCCTCGTGATGTTGCAAATGGTTTTCCTGCAACTAAAATTAGCTGTTACCCTCAAGATCAAGGTAATGAGACTTTGCTAGAGACTGATGAAACACGTTTTGAAAAGCCTATATCAGGTTCTTGTGAAACGAATTTTAATGATAACCCAGAGCAGTGCAAGACAAGTAATGTAGAACTCTGCAATTTATGCGCATTGGATAAGGATTTAATTCCTGATGTGTTTCAGATTAACTCAAGAATATCGGAGCCTGATTTGAAGGTAAATAAGGATTGTACTGCTAACTGCAATGCTGAATCTTTATGCAACTCAAGCTCTGGGTCTGCTGTGGCTCTCTACTGTGCCTCTGGTGGTGGCGGCGGCACTACTGCTGAGGTAATAATTCTATCTAATCAGGCAAATTAATCGTCTTATCTTTCTTCTCAATATATACTCCAATATCGGCCGTTTATTTCCGTGCCACAGACCATCTGTCATAGCTTGTTGAGCATTTATGGTAGTCTTGCTCTGCTGTCTTAGTTTTGTTTCTCTTTTTTTTTTTTGTTGGGAGAGGATTGGGATCTGATGAAAATAGTTCATACCATCCCAACTAGTAGCTTTATGTGCCTGAAAATTGGAACATTAGGTTGTGCATTTTGGCCCTCTCCCACCTCCATTGTACATGGAACAACACAACACGGTTGATTATGAAAAAATGTCCTTCCTGTACCTCCCTCCTAGTTTGAAATCTGCTCCTTCTGTGATCTTTAATCAAAATCTGTGTTGTCATTGATCAATAATGTTTCAGAATTTTTGGTGCAAAGGTGTGAACTAGACAGCTTGTGGGGAAGATAGTGGTTAGCTTACATATTGATGTGGATAGATTAATCAATTGAAATTTGAAGGAGTTAAACTTGATTAGGAATTCTAATTAATGGCCAAATCAAGATTCCCTGATTTATTCTCTCTGCAGGTTGTAACTTTATCAAGGCATTCCATTTTTCTCATTTTGCCAAAATGATGTTCACTTGGAATCTTCTACCATATTTGCATTTTCTTCTCACGCGTTACATCAATTTCAACTTTGTCCTAATTATTGCCTGCGTAAGATGGTAATATAATTTCAATTAGAATGTCAAATTTCTGTTAGTAGGGCTCTTAGGTGGGTCATCTGGTACAGACCCATGACTTTGAGGTCCACCTTCATATCATTTTAGCCTTCTGCCATCAGCGGAGAGGAGGAGATCGAGGAGGAGCAGTGCTTCGGATGCCCATTTCCCTGCTCATCCTGAAATTGACAAAGAAACCCCATTTGAGATAAAACCCTAAAAGATCGCACATTCTTCTTGCTCTTATACCACATGATACAACATGCTTAGATGGGTCTTCTTTTAACCTACCATTGCCCACCTTCTTCTACCACTCAAGTTGTTCAAACCCAAGAAACTTTTAATCTCCGCATGAAACCAAAAGATTACTCTCCCAGGAGTAGTGCCCATTTCAGGGTCGTTTCTCACTTGCGCGCATTTCACCCTTTCAGCATCTTCTCGATGCTAGCCTTTCATGCTGTAGAAAATTTCGGATTATGATTATCCCACCAGATGAGTCGGCTCCAGATCTATCTCAATTTCTTTTTGAAATAAACAAAAATTTGTTTTAGAGCAGAAAAAATTTTCTGGAGTGTTCTTGACTGTACGTACCGATAAAATGTTGGAGAGTTTAGTCTTGCATTCGTCTGGTAAAGTTCGAGCATTCAGAGTGGCTGCCGACTGAGCTACGGCGGCTATACCACTAGGAATAGTCTCGCCAGTGGCTCTTACCTCTGCTGCTTGTATGGCTGAAGTGTCGCATTGTTCCACTGGTTTGTCCCCAGCTGAAAGAGCCGTCGCCTCAAGAGCTTCTCAGATTGTTATGGTGTCTGGATCAAATGCTCCTCCTGGAGTATTCGCCTGCACGTTCGGTTCAACAAATTGACCAGAATCTATAAAATACTCCACCCAATGAGTGACAAACATTTGAAAGTTCCTTCATTCAATCGTTTTCCTTCTTCCAAAGAAAGATAAATTGGAGTTCTATTTTCCACTTGGTTTCTGATGGATTCAGTGATGATCCCGTTGCCGGCCTCTTCGGTTACTCATAGAGTGACGCCTTCGATTACGATGATGTCAGTGACACCTTGAGGGTTGACTATCGACAATCTCTCATTAATCATGGCTGCCGACTGCATACAGAAGTTGGGCCGTCCCGTTAAGCGTGGGCAAGGACAATGTATTCTGCGGATTGCATGGCTGCGGTGTCTATCGGATTGATGGATTTGGAAGCCAAGTCCCCGGAGACATTGAAAAAGTCGCCATATTTAATTGGGTCCTGATCATGGCTGAATAGATTCCATTCAAGTTGTGGTATAAAAATGGCGGATTGGATATCTCCTAATACAATACACGACGTCTGAAAGAAAATGAACTTGGGTGGTATCTACAGACAGATTTAATCGGCAGGAGGTTGATTTACCCATTGATTTGCATTAAATTTATTTACGCTTTTGATGAAAAACTGAAGAGAGTGGAATTCGATCCTCATAGGTGGGAAGCTGGAGCAGTCATGCATGTCCAAAACACACAGAAGTGTGAGGAAGCTGACTGGATGGTAAGATGTTTGGAACAAGAAGGGTTGATCCATATCATCTTGCTAGGTTCTTGTTAGGGTTCAGTGTGACCCAAATTTTAATTGGGTCAGGCTAGTTTGACCCACATTGGAGGAAACCCTAATTTCTGCAGGATTATGGTTTTCAATTCCAGGTTTCTTTTATTGTTATAAATATATGTTTGAGCCGCAAAGCTCATTGTACCGATTTCAATTAGTGATTTCTCTCCTCTGTCCGTGGTTTTTTTCCCGTCTTGGGTTTTCCACGTAAATTCGGTGTTTATTGTTTTCACTTTCTCTTTTCCAAATCTCGTTCGTTATTTCAACAATTGGTATCAGAGCTAAGGTTGAGGTTCTCTATACCAATTTTCAACAATTGGTATAAGAGTAAAGTTGAAGGTTTCTGAAAATTGAGATTTTCAATTTATCAGAGGTGGAACGAATTTTTGATTTTGGTTTCGGAAAAAGAAATTGAAAAAAGAAAAAATATTTTTTATTCTCCTGCTCGCAGACTGCCCCTGCCCTAGTTCTCCTGCCCGCAGACCGCCCCTACCCGGAGCCCTTCTTCTCTAAAGCCAGCCAACCGCAGCTTCGAAGATCTCCAGCGACGAACGAAGGAAGCCTGCCGATCGATTCCGTCCAGCGAAGCGCCCGCGTCGTCGATCATCGGCCAACGAATAACAGAAAAAGTCGACTAGCGCCGCCCGTCGATCAGAAGTGCCGCGTCGCCATTGGTCGATTTAGATTAGAAGAAGGTTGATAAAATTACTGGATCTTGGTAAAAATTGCTGCTTTGGGATTTTTTCTGAATTTGGTGCATATTTCGAAAATTTGGGCTTTGAATCTTGGTTAAGATATTTTGTCTGATTATTTGGAAAAGTTCAGAATTTTGGAGGATGACTTCGATGAAATATGAAATTCTGATGTTGGATCGAAATACGAGGTTTCTGATATGGCAGATAAAAATGCAGGATGTTCTTGCTCAGATGGAATGGAACAATACATTATTGGGGTTCGATAATATGTCTGCGTCTTTGATCGAGGAAGAAAAATTATTGAGAGACAGAAAAACGTTATCTGTGATCCGTCTTCATTTATCAAATGCAATTTTGGAGGATGTGTTGAAGGCGAAATCTGCTGCGGAAATATAGACAAAGTTGGAAGAATTGTGCATGCATAAAACCCTGACGAGTAAGCTGCATTTGAAGCAATGGTTATATTTTCATCATATGGGAGAAGGAACTTTGATTGAAGAACACTTGGCAGCATTTAAAGAAATTGTTTCGGAGTTGGAAACAATGGAATGCAAATTTGATGAGGAGGATTTGGGTTTGATTTTGCTATGTTCATTGCCTGCATCGTATAATATTTTCTGGGATACTATTCTGTACAGTCGGGACACGTTGACTCTAAAAGAGGTCTACGATGCTTTGCTTTCAAAAGAAAGGATGAAACACCTTGTAGTTGGATCTGGACTCAAGGAGAGGGATTGATCACTCGGGGTAGAACATCAGAGAGGTCCGATAAAGGAAACAGTAACAGAAAGGGTTCAAAAAGCAGATCAAAGTCCAGGAACAAAAACAAAGTTTGTTTTTTCTATCAGAAAAAGGGCATATTAAATCCGAGTGTTATAAATTACAGAATAAAAGAAAAGAGGAAGCTGATCAGAAGCGAAAGCAACCAGTGAATTCTGGTGAAGCAGTTGTCGCTAAAGAAAACAATTGTGAATAAGAAGGAGATCTTCTGGTAGTGTCTGACGGAAACTCAAAGCCATCAGAGGAGTGGATTCTGGATTCGGCCTGTACGTTTCATATGTGTCTCAACAAAGATTGGTTTTCAACATATGAACTTGTGTTAAAAGGTGCAGTATTGATGGGTAATAATTCATCGTGCAAGATAGTAGGGATTGGTTCGATCAGAATCAAGATGTATGATGGAGTTGTCAGAACACTTAGTGACGTGCGACATGTTCTCAATTTGAAGAGAATTTTGATCTCGTTGAGTACTCTTGATCTGAAAGGGTATAGGTACACCGGTGAAGGTGGAATTTTGAAGATTAGCCGTGGTTCTCTAACGATGATGAAAGGGCAAAGAAAATCTGAAAATTTATATGTTCTGCAGGGATCTATAGTTGTTGGGGATGTTGTAGTTAGTACTTCATTGTCAGATGAAGATCTTACCAGATTATGTCATATGTGTATGGGGCATATGAGTGAAAATGAGATGAATGAACTTAGCAGAAGAAGACTTTTGAATGGTCAGAACACAAGTAAATTACAGTTTTGCGAGCATTGTGTTTTTGGGAAACTGAAGAGAGTTACATTCACTACAGCCACTCACAGTACGGAAGAAATACTAGGTTATATCCACTTAGATCTTTGGGGTCCAGCACTGATGCCTTCCAAGGGAGGGGCACATTATATGCTGACCATGATTGATGATTTTTCTAGAAAGCTTTGGGTGTTCTTTCTAAAGAAGAAAAGTGATGTATTCGCTACGTTCAAGGAGTGGATTTAATTGAAAAGCAGACGGGGAAGTAAGTAAAATGTTTACGCACCGATAATGGGTTAGAGTTTTGTTCGGGAGAGTTCAACTTTTTCTGCAGGTAAGAGGGAATTATGAGACATCTGACAGTCTCGGCCACTCCACAGCAAAATGGAGTGGCAGTGTGAATGAATAGAACTTTAATGGAAAAGGTTTGGTGTATGATTTCAGATTATGGTTTACCTAAGTCATTTTGGGCTGAAGCTGCTGCTACTGCTTGTTATATTGTGAATCGTTCTCCGTCAAATGCTTTTGATAAGAAAACTGCTGAAAAAGTTTGGTCTAGTAATCCTGTTGATTATTCAGATTTGAGAGTATTTGGTTGTCCCGCGTATGCTCACGTTGATAATGGCAAATTAGAGCCTAGATCATTGAAATGTATATTTCTTGGATACTAGCCTGGTGTCAATGGATATAAGTTATGGTGTCCTGAATCAAAGAAAGTCATATTGAACCAAAATGTGGTATTTGATGAAGCTGCTATGCGTGGTAATTCATCTTCTAAAGGTTTGACAGATAAGACTAATCATCTATCGGGTAGCGAGGTTGAGGTTGAAGTTGAATCAGGGTCAACATCAGAGTCTTTGGGTCAGACCAGCTCAGATAATCAAGGTGATACCGTTTCCTCACAATCACCAGGATTAGCTTCACCATAGTATTTCATCGCTAAGAATAGACCAAGAAGAGAGATTAGACCTCCATAGAAATATGGTGAAGCAGATTTAGTTGCTTATGCTTTGAGTGTAGCTGAAAGCATTGATTCCAGTGAAGAACCGTCTTCTTATTCAAAGGCAGTGAGTTCAGAAAATTCAAAGAAATGGATGATCGCCATGCAAGAGGAAATGAAGTCTCTTCAGAAAAATGGCACATGGGACTCAGTTAAATTTCTGAAAGAAAAGAAAGTGGTTCATTGCAAATAGGTGTTCAAGAAAAAAGAAGGTACAACAGGTGTTAAAGAAGACAGGTACAAAGCACGGTTTGTTGCTAAGGGGTACAGTCAGATTCCAGGTGTAGACTTTACTGATGTGTTTTCTCTAGTGGTTAAGCACAGTTTGATTCGAGCTTTGCTGGGTGTTGTGGCTATGCACGACTTTGAGCTTGAGCAGTTGGATGTGAAAACTATCTTTTTACACGGAGAACTTGAGGAGGACATCTATATGCAGCAACCTGAAGGTTTTATAGTCTCGGGAAAAGAAGACTATGTTTGTTTTTTGAAGAAGTCCCTTTATGGTCTAAAGTAGTCGCCAAGATAGTAGTATAAAAGGTTTGATTCATTCATGCTTGCTCAAGATTTCAGAATGAGCAATTATGACAGTTGTGTCTACATAAAGAACAGTCAGAATGGGTCAGTGATTTATTTGCTCTTATACGTCAATGATATGCTAATCGCAGCTAAAGATATTGAAGAAATTAGAAGGGTCAAAGCACAGCTGAGTAAAGAGTTTGAGATAAAAGATTTGGGAGCAGCGAAAAAGATACTTGGTATGGAGATACAGAGAGATAGAAAATCTGAGAAATTGTACCTAAGTCAAAGGGGGTACATTCAGAAAGTTCTCTGCAGGTTTAACATGAATAAGTCTAAACCTGTTGGTATTCCTTTAGCAGCTCATTTCAGGCTTTCATCCGACTTATGCTTGAAATCAGATGATGAAATTAATTATATGTCACGAGTTCCATATTCTAGTGTAGTGGGATCTCTCATGTATGCTATGGTTTGCACGTGTCCAGATTTATCTTACGTAGTCAGTGCAGTAAGTAGGTACATGGCAAATCTAGGAAGGGAACATTGGAGAGTTGTTCAGTGCATTCTTAGGTATCTGCGGGGAATTAGTGATGCTTCTCTTCAATTTGGAAGAACTCGAGATATTGTTATTGGATATGTTGATTCTGATTATGCGAGGGATATTGATAAGAGGAGATCTCTTACTGGATATGTATTTACAGTTGGTGGTTGCGCTATCAGTTGGAGAGCTACCTTACAGAGTACCGTTGCGTTGTTTACTACAGAGGCAGAATATATGGCTATTACAGAGGCTTGTAAGGAAGTCATATGGTTAAAAGGTTTGTTTGGTGAGCTCAGTGGAGATTTGCTGATTGCCACAATGTTTTGTGACAGTCAGAGTGCTATATTTCTCGCTAAAGATCAGATGTTTCATGAGAGGACGAAGCACATCGATATTCGTTATCATTTTGTTCGTGAAGTGGTTGCTCGTGGTGATTTTACAATTAGTAAAATCAGTACTCATGATAATTCTGCTGATATGATGACAAAGACGTTGCCCACATCCAAGTTCAAACATTGTTTGAGCTTGATTGGTATTAGCTGCTAATTTCGCCCTAAGGGGCATTTGTAGAAAATGAGGTTTTCTATAGTTATATTTATAGAGTGAAATTCGTGTCAAGGTGGAGATTATTAGAGTTCAGTGTGACCCAGATTTTAATTGGGCCAGGCCGGTTTGACCCACATTGGAGGTTTCCTAATTCCAGCAGGATTAGGGTTTCCAATTCCAATATGACTAGGGTTTCCTTTATTGCTATAAATATATGTTTGAGCCACAAAACTCACTGTACCGATTTCAATTAATAATTTCTCTCCTCTGCCTGTGGTTTTTTTTTCCCGTCTTGAGTTTTTCACGTAAATTCGATATCCACTATTTTCTCTTTCTCGCTCATTGTACCGATTTAAATTAGTGATTTCTCTTCTCTGCCCGTGATTTTTTTTTCCGTCTTGGATTTTCCACGTAAATTCGGTGTCCACTGTTTTCTCTTTTTCTTTTTCAAATCTCGTTCGTTATTTCAACTGTTCTAATTTCTCTATTTATTAAGAATATGGAGTTGGGTTCTTTTTTCTACCTCATAAACATGTTGCCCAAATTTTATTTGTGTAAAACATGTTTAATTTAGATCGAGAAAATCTTATTTTGTGAAACCATGTGTCACTTGAAAATCGTACGATTTTATGAAACCATGCGTCAAGGGCGGGTTCTTATGCATTACTCACCCATCTGCCATGGGAAACACCACATCTTGTTCAACTTGTATGTGTTAAGCTTGGCGTCGGCGTTCATTTTGAGCCAAGATCGAACTCTCCATAAGAGTCCACTAATTTGAAATTGTCTTGCCCGACCCAATCCGTCATTATCTTTTGGGACCTGGCCATAGTAGTAGTCTGTTTACCCATGAATTGATAATTGCATAAGTGCAGATATTCACCTTTAAATGACAAATGCATACGTTATATCACATCAGTTCTGGCAAATTATAGATATTTTTAAGAATTTGTTAAACTAACCCTTCACATTATTAACAAGGATAAAATACAATTTAGCCTTTAACTCAATGGCAAGGGACAATTAATATACTAAACTACTTGTTTTAGTAAAACTAATCTTGTAAATTTGTGAAATATCACATTTTTTGCTTTATAACGACCATGTTCACACACTCAATATTGAATGTATATATTAAATCAAATGAATTAAAGTAAATAAAGCAAGTTAAAATGATGCGATGCGAAGAAATAAATAAAAGTTGAAGATTCAAATTTGGGTTACATAGAAGACAGAGGACAAAGATGATAATCATAAATAATAACAATAATTAATAAAAGCAGTAGATGCCTGAGTCCAAGATGATGAATGATTGAAGAAGAGGACAAGCGCTTTGGACTTTTTTCATTATTTTACCAAACTTTTTTGGTTCAGGCTCAGACGCAATTGCATGCCCATCCATTATTGATTTCAGAAAGTGACACCAGCTTCACATCATATCTCATTCAATCTTCTTGTATTATAATATAATAATATATGGTATAATAATGTAGTTGTTGTAGCCAATACTCTTTACCAAATGGGTATTTTCAGAATGGTAAAATAATGGCATGATTAAGCCAGAAATACAGGGAAAGCCAGGATGAAATCAAAGCTATAACTTGAAACTCTACACTCCTCTAATTTATTATTATATTTATAGCTGCAGATGAGAGAGGGACAAAAGAAACAAAACAATGATCTGACTGACTATTGTGTTCCTCACGAAATCAATCACCCTAGGAAAATTGTGGATAGAGGTATCCATCATTATCGGAGCTTCAAATCAAGAGAAAAGAGGGGGGGGGGGGGGGAGGGGATGGCGAAGCAATCTCTAGAAGCCTGAGTTCTCCAACCCATCCGAGATCATTTCTTGGTGGCGACATTCATGGCTGCAAAAAGCTCTCTCCCCTCTGCAAAACAATGGAAATCTATTGAGATTTGATTCTACTGTTAAATAATTTTTAAGATTGACGATGAGGATGAGGATGATGAAGAAGATGACCTGTAAATATAAATGTCGTTCTTCTGCTCAAGATCCTTCTTGCAAGTGTGGCAGAAACTGAGGAAACTTCTGGAGAGTTGATTTGGTTGATCAGACACAGCATAGTAGCTTTCCATAATGCAGTTACCAAATATGTGAGTAGTTTTAGGATTAGGACCATGAGAAATAACACAAGTATATTCCTCAGAAAGCTTCATTTCACTCACAGAGATCAACTCTACAACACGGGGAGAATAAGAGGAAGAAATCCCTGTTTTAATGGCGGAATTGGAAGACTGGCTGGGCGATGAACCAGAATTTGGTGATTCAGAGGGGGGAAACGAAGGAGAAAGAAGAGGGATTTGAATCTTAAGATTGGCTCCGAACAAGACTTTCCCTCTAGCGGATGGACTACTGATGAGAGCAAGGCCAATGGAATTTGAGTCTGAACATTTCCAAGAGTGTTTATTATCAGAAAAGTTTTTTGGAGATTTGGGTCGGTTGATGTCGGAGGAAAATGGGTTTTTGAAAGCAGAAAATGGTTTGGGTTCAAGGATTGAGGTAGGGCTCCATACAGACTCAGTTTCGAACAGACTCTTTACAGGAAAAGCCCTGAATCGTGGAGAATCGAAGAAAGATGGAGTGGGTTTAGGGTAGTTTTGTGTAGGAGATGACTGAGAGGTTTGATCCGCCATCAGAGGTTGCTTCTTGGTCACTGCCCTTGATCTGTTCCTCAGCATACTCACTCTAAGAGAAAAGTTAGATTCCACTGCTGAAAAGGGGGATGAAAAAAAATAAAAAAAAGAGAGATTAGGTAAAAGAAAATAACAGCAAAAAGGAACAACAACGAACAAAAATTTCATCGCAGAGAAACAAAGCTACCTTTAATGGCGACCAAAAACCACAAAGAATTGTTGCAGGCAATAGCCTCACGAATCACTTTTCTAAGTCGCAAATCAAGAGAGAGAGAGAGAGAGAGTACTTCTTCAGAAAGACTACACCAAATGCTCTGATTTAAAAAATCTATCAATATCAAAATTGGGGAAAAAGCCTTCTACACCTCTGTAGCCTCCATTACAGAACAGTAGAAAACAAAACTCCGTTTCTTTCAGTTTCAGAAACCATAAGACCTCTCAAATCGCATGATGAAAAATCAGGTGAAACCCACGTGAATCTAGGGGATTGTCAGCCATTTGCAGCGAAAGAACTGCACCTGCATCCTCTGGTTTCCAGACAGAATCCGCTAAATAATTTCTTTTTAGCCCCTCCCCATGTAAAAGAAGCAAATCAATTTTCTCTGCACTTTGAAATAACGAAAATGGGTTTTTAAGTTATGGCTACTACCATAACCAGAACCACACCGGCTTGCGAAGCATGGAAGACTTATGTGGGAGATGGGAAGAAGAAGGCAAAATCTGGAGAAGTTGTATTCGGGATGAGGGATACGGGTCTGCAGCTTTTATAGACGAATAAAACATTGGATAAAGATAATCTCCCAAACTTTTACACGTAGTCATGAACAAAAATACTAATTTTTGTCTTTACTTATTTAAAATCTTTTCTTCATTATCATATTTTCAAACCAAAACTTCAATATTATTTAAAATTCACAATAACTTTGTTTTTTGAAAAATATTAAATAATTTTTACTAATAATTTAAATATTAAATTATATAAAATAGACATAGGAAACATAAATATCATAATTAGTTTTTTTTACTTATTTAAAATGTTTTCTTCCTTTATCATATTTTCAAACCAAAATCACAATATTTTTTAAACATTAAATTATATGAAATACACATAGTAAATATTATTGTCATGTTTATTATAAAAAATTGATTTATTTTACTTTTTTTTTTCTCTTACTCCAAGTAAAACAAGATAATAAAGATGAAAAATCATTCAATAACAGACAACAACAACAATTTCTCTTGTAGAGAAAAAAATGAAGAGTTCAGAGATTAGAGACGTCTGTAAAAAAGATTGTAGAACTAAAATTAGCAAAATTAAAAGGAAAACTTGGAGAAAATTTATCAAACAAGGAAATCGCAGTAGTAAAAATGAACAGAGAGATTGCGAGAAAGTTTTTGGAGAGACTAGCGAATTATCTAAGAAGAAAAAAAAATCAGAAGAAAAATTGAAAGAAATAAATTTTCAATAAGAGGTAGAACGAACAGAATTTCGTTCTTTGTTCCATAGCGGAATGGAAAAATTTCTCAGTGAAATGATGATATTCTGCTACAAAACGAGGAAGACGTAAGGAAGATAGAGAAAAGATTTCTTTCTTTTTTTTTGCAATAGAAAGAAGGAAAACTCATTTCCTCACTTTCTTTGGAAAGAATGAATAGAGGAAAGATAGAACTTTCTTCTTTTCTTACTTTCCTTCTTTCCGCTACACAAAGAAGGAAAGTTTCTTCTTTTTTCTGTGAAATAAAATTGAAATTTTTAATGAAAAACGTAACGTTGATATTTATAGTGTCTATTTTTTATAGTTCAATGCTTAAGTTGTTAATCAAAATTATTCAATGATTGACTTATTATTGCTCACAAAGTACAGCGTTGATGATTTGTTAATTTCTCTATTTTTTATGAAAAATTATTTGAATACTTTTACGAAATTCGATGAGTGATTTTCAAAACATACACTTAAAAGATTAACTTTGACCCACGTAGGCAAAGACTGTTTGATTATCCAAAAATAAATAAAAAAATCCAATTATTTCAATCGGATAATTGCAATCGTCATCATCGATAGAAGAGCCATTTAAATATGCGACCTTGGCTTTGTTTAATAATGAGTCTGATTTTCATCTCCATTATCCTGATTTAGTTTTTCAAATAATTTTCTTCATTTGATATATGCAGTCTAGTTTTATTTTACATGTAAAACTAATTCAAATAAAGATTTCATCTTTAAAAATTTACTCAATTGTGATTTATTTCTTTGAATAAAATTCACTGAAGCAGAACTCTCAATGAAATAAATAAATAATATTATATACAATAAAGAGAAATTAATTATACAAACTCTATAGTTTTAGATTAATGACACATTAAATCTTGAACAATTTTCGTGAATAATAAAAATATTGAATTATGAGAAAAGAATGATGCAAACCTCATAGTTACGTTTTTCGTCAATATAAATGTCTACTAATATTTGTTGGACTCGACCTATATATTTTTGGGCTGAGTATAAAAGGGGGTTTTGTGACTAATGAAAGCCTAGATTGATAACAAAAGAAAAAAGAGAGAAAAGAGAAGGGATTTCGGATTTTTTAGAGCAACTGGAATCGAATTTCGTTTTCTCAATATTCAACCATTGGATTGAAATTTGAACTATAGGTTCGTTACATCAAGGAGCATATTTTGAACGGTGGAAATCATCGTCGGAACTTTCTAAAGCAGTCTGTTGGGGTAGAAATGGGACTTGAGTTTGGTAATCCTAGATTTATCCTCTCTTACGTTTTGTTATCTTCCAAGATTAGTGTGTTTTAATATTAATGAATATTGTATGCCTCTAGTTTGTTGAGCTAGAGAGAACTTTGGTGTACCCATTATTTCTGTTATAATAGAAGGTTCGTTTAAGTGGCCTATGAGTCCCTTGATTTTTTATTCTCACACTTTTGAGGGTTTTCCACGCTAAAAATTTGGTGTTTTGATCTCGTTATTTTTATTGGTTTATTTTGCCTATTTGATTGCACAAAGAGAGAAAAAGTATTTATATTCCGTTGTATTTCGGTTTTTTTGCTCAACAAGTGGTATCAGAGCACCAGATTGAATTGGTGATTATTCTTGTGCTTATCAAATGGAGGAGTCAAACAATAGTAGCAATACTATGATTAAGCTCATGGCTACCAATTACTTGATATGGAAGTTACGAATGGAAGATCTATTATGTTGTATGGATTACGAAGACACTTTTGGGAGATGAGGGCAAACCAAACTAGATGTTTTAAAAAAATTGGGCCAAGTTGAACAGGAAAGCAGTTGGCAAAATTCGACAGTGGGTCGATAATAGTGTTTATCTGCATGTTACCAATGAGACAAATGCCAGCAAGGTTTAGGAGATTCTAAAAGAGTTATATGAAAAGAAGAAAGCACAGAATAAAGTTTTTCTTTTTAGGAAATTGATGTATCTTCGATACACAGATGGAACTCCAGTTTCTGATCATTTGAATGTTTTCAGGGAATTCTGAATTAGTTGGCAGCACTTGATATAAAGCTAGATGATGAGATACATGCTTTGTGTTTGATTAGTTCATTGCTTGATAGTTGGGAAACTCTTGTTATTTCTCTTAGCAATTCTGCTCCAGATGGTGTTCTCACTTTGAAGATGGTGAAAGAAAGCATGTTGAATGAAGAAAACATAAGAAAAGAGCGAGGGCTAACTACATAAAGTCATATGTTAGTTTCAGAGAGATGAGGTAGAAGCAAGAGTAGAAATCAGAAGAGTCATGACAGTAATGACACATCATGAGGGAAGTCTCAGACAATGAATGATTTCAGATGTTTCTATTGTGACAAGCCAGGGTACAAGAAATCTCAGTATAGAAAATGGTTGAGAAAACAAAAACACAATCAGAAAAACGAAGGGAAGATAGATGATGCCAATACAACAGCAGCTGTAGATGGAGATGTGACTATTATTTTCGTTGATAGCAGTATTAACCTCACATGTCAGGATCCTCGTTGGGTAGTAGATTCTGGTGCTTCATACCATGTTACTTCTCAGCGTGATGTATTTTCTACTTACAGTGTTGGTGAGTTTGGTCATGTGAAGATGGAGAACAATGCAGAGTGCATGATAGTAGGCATGAGTGATGTCTACATGAATACTGATGCCGGATGTAGATTACGTCTGAAGAATGTGAGGCATATTCCTAATATTCGTCTAAATTTGATCTTCACTAATATACTTGATGACCAGGGATATCATAGCCACTTTGGTGAAAGTAAGTGGAAGCTCACTAAGGGGTCATTGGTGGTTGCTAGAGGAAAGAAACACAATTCTCTTTATTTGGTGCAATCTACGTCTTATGAGGGAGAAGTGAATGTGGTTAATGACTCGTTTACTCAACTATGACATATGAGGCTTGGACACATGAGTAAGAATGGTATGCAGAAGCCTTTTTTAGAAACAGATAATTCCTAGTTTGAAGTCTATAGAGCTAGATGTATGCACTCATTGTTTAGTTGGTAAATAACACAGAGTATCTTTTAAAACCTTGCCTCTGTCTAGAAGAACAAATGTGTTAGATTTGGTGCATACTGATATTTGCTCTATGGATACTATGAGTCTTGGTGGTGCTCGCTATTACATTACCTTTATTGATGATAATTCTAGAAAGGTGTGAGCTTATGCTTTGAAAACTAAATATCAAGCTTTAGGTTTCTTTAAGTTTTTCCAGGTGTCAGTTGAGAGAGAAACTGACAAAAAATTGAAATGTGTTCCCTCAGATAATGGTGGTGAATACAGAGGGTCATTTGAGGAGTACTGAAAACTCATGGGATCAAGTTTAAGAAAACAGAGCCAAAAACACCCTAGAACAATGTAATTGTAGAGAGGATGAACCGCACGATTAATGACATGATTCATTGTATGCTCTCTCAAGCAAAGTTGTCGAAGTCCTTTTGGGGGGAGGCAATGAGATTTAGCGGTTGACTTGATAAATCTTTCACCTTTAGTTCCTTTGAATCATGATATACCTCAGAGGGTGTGGTCAATGAATGATATTTCATATGGGCACTTGAGAGTTTTTGGTTGTAGGGCATTTGTGCATATTCCTATAGATGAAAGATCTAAACTTGACAGTAAAACGAGGCAGTGTATTTTCATTAGCTACAGTCATGAGGAGTTTGGGTACAGATTTTGGGATCCAATCAACAAGAAAGTTATGAGAAGTAGAGATGCAATTTTTTTGGAAGATCAAACCATTGCAGACTTTGATAACACAAAGAAGCCAGAGTCTAGCAATAAATAGCAAGTTGATTTAGGTATAGTTCGTCCACTTACATTGCATTTTAATGATAACAGAGATACACAGAAAGATGATCATCTTCGAGTTAATAATGAATCAATTGAAGAAAACCTAGTGGAGCCTTTGGTTGAGCCTCAGTTAAGAAGATTCACTAGAGACAGGGAACGTTCTAGAAGATATTCTACCAGTGATCATTTATTGCTCACTGAAGGAGGAGAACCAGAGACTTATCAGGAGGTTCTCTCGCATGAGAAGAAAAATGAGTGGTTGTATGCAATGCAAGATGAGATGAAGTCCTTGCATGAGCATAACACTTATGACTTGGTGAAACTACAGAAGGGAAAGAGAGCTTTGAAAAACAAGTGGGTGTTCATATTGAAGTCAGATGAAAACAACTTACAACCAAGGTATAAGACAAGAATAGTTGTGAAAGGATTTAATCAGACAAAAGGTGTTGGTTTTGATGAGATTTTCTCGCCAGTCATGAAGATGAGTTCAATCCGAGTTATTTTGTGACTTGCGCTAGTTTTGACTTGGAGGTGGAACAACTTGATGTGAAGACATCTTTCCTCCATGGAGATTTAGAGGAAGAGATTTATATGGAGTAGCCCGAAGGCTTTAGAGCTTAAGAGAAAGAAGATCTTATCTGAAGATTGAAAAAGAGTTTATACAACCTTAAGTAAGCCCCAAGACAGTGGTACAAAAAGTTCAACACTTTTATGGAATTAAATGGATACAGTAAGACTACTTATGACCATTACGTTTTCGTGAAGAAATTTTCTAACGGTAACTTTGTAATTCTTTTGCTGTATGTCGATGATATGTTGATTGTTGAACAATATACTGTTAAGATAGAGAAGCTAAAGAAAGAGCTCAGTAAATCCTTTGCCATGAAGGATTTAGGTCCAGCTAAACAGATTCTTGGCATAAAGATTATTCATGACAAGAAGAAAAACAAACTGTGGTTATCTCAGGAGAGGTACATAGAGAGAGTTCTTGAGAGATTTAACATGAGCAATGCAAAGCCTGTTGTGTCTCCACTTGTAGGGCATTTTAAGCTGAGTGTCAAGCAATGTCCTACAAGTGATAATGAGAAGCAAGAGATGAAAAAAGTGCCTTATGTATCCGTATTGGGTAGCTTAATGTATGCCATGGTATGTACAAGACCCGATATTGCTCATGCAATTATTGTTGTCAGTCGTTTTCTTTCTAACTCAAGGAAAGAGCATTGGGTAGCAGTAAAATGGATTCTCAAGTATCTCAAAGGCACTTCCAAGGTGTGTTTGTGCTTTGGAAATGGTAAGCCTATGTTGGATGGTTTCAAAGTTGCAGATATGGCTGGTGACATGGACTCGAGGAAGTCTACATCAGGATATTTGGTTACTTTTGCAGGGGGAGCTGTTTCATGGAAATCTAAACTACAAGATTGTGTTGCTTTATCTACTACAGAGGCTGAGTATATTGCAATTACAGAAGCATGTAAAGAAGTCTTGTGGATGAAAAGATTTCTACAAGAATTGGGTTATGAACAAGATAAATTGATTTTGTACTGTGACAACCAGAGTGCAATTTATCTTAGCAAGAATTTCACTTTTCACTCACGTATGAAACATATTGATGTGAGATATCATTGGATTTGTGAAGTGTTGGAATCGAAGATGCTACAACTTGAGAAGATTCATACTAGTGAGAATGAATTTGACATGATGACGAAACTTTGCCCAAAGAGAAGCTTAAAACTTGCAAGTAGAAAGCAGGTGTGCTAGAGCCTGATATATGAGTCGAGGGGGAGATTTATTGGGCTCGGCCCATATTTTTGGGACTAAGTATAAAAGGGAGTTTTGTGGCTAATGAAACCCTAGAGTGATAACAAAAGAAAAAGAAGAGAAGAGAGAAGGGATTTTCGGATTTTTCACAGCAGTTGGAATCGAATTTAGTTTTCTCAATATTCAACCGTTGGATCACCTTGAAATTTGAACTATAGGTTTGTCACATCAAGGAGTATATTCTGAACGGTGGACATTGTCGTCAAATATTGGTAAGGCAATCTGTTGGGGTAAAAACGGGATTGCAGTTTGGGAACCCTAAATTTATCATCTCTTACGTTTTGTTATCTTTAAGATTAGTGTGTTTTAATCTTGATGAATATTGTATGCCTCTAGTTTGTTGAGCTAGAGAGAACTTTGGTGTACCCATTATTTCTGTTATAATGGAAGGTTTAATTAAGTGTCCTACGGGTCCCGTGGTTTTTTACTCTCACACTTTTGTGGGTTTTCTACGCTAAAATTTTTGTGTTCTGATCTCGTTATTTTTGTTGGTTTGTTTTGCCTATTTGATTGCACAAAGAGAGAAAAAAGTATTTTTATTTCGCTGTATTTGAGTTCTTTTTCTCAACAATATTAAATGACATTATTTCTCAACATTAATGGACATCCCTAGCTTCCACAGAAGTCCTTCAATGCTAAACGATATCGTGAGTGGAGGGACGTCATTCTTAAGTCGAGAGATATTTGTTGTGGGATGATAGATGTCTGTCTTAAGTTGAAGGACATTTGTTGTGAGACGAGGGACGTCTGTTATGAGTTGAGGGTCTTCCAACTATTTCATCATAGTTGTTCATCTCGCGTGTCGGATGTCCATCTTCTGTACCGGACGTTCCTTAATCTAATCCAATAGTTATCTTCTTTTCTTCCGTTGTCATTTTTCATCTGATTGTCTGTTATTTCTCCTTGCTGACCACCTTCTTTTGGTCCGACGACCTTCTACTTCGATTCTCTTATACCTTAATCCATATTTTCCATATTATTATCCAAGTGTTCGGCTTGTCGCCGATTCAGTTGCCCATCATTAGGAATCAAAGTTATTTTGATTCGTATTATTTGGTATCAGAGCTAATCCAATTCCTATTAGACATCTTCTCGTGAATTAGCTTTGAGCATCCCTCGTCGTTAAAGGACGTTCAAAGTTGATCCTTAGACGTCCATAGGAGGTTCAGGTGACACCCTTGGCTTTTGCTATGCTGAAAACGTGAGTTTGGCGTTTGCATTAACCTTTTTTGATGAAAAACATGACTGTGAGGTTTGCTTTATTCATTTTTTATAGTTCAAGGTTTTTGTTGTCTGTAAATTCTTCAAAGTTTGGAGTATCGTTGATCCCAAACTATAGGATTTGTTTTGTTAATTTTCCTACAGTAAAATTCAAACATGTCCCTATAATTTATTATTTTAAATATTTATTTTATATCATAATAATTTTATCAATGAGTAAATTATACGTAACATTAAGTTATAGTGTAAAATTAGAATGCTAATGTAAAATTCCTCTTTGCATCTAAAAGAAATTATGGTTTACATTAAAAGAAAACTACTTGGTTTGAAGTTTTAAACTTAATTAGAAAATAAAATTAAGGATTTAATCAATGTTCGGTAAGCATCTTAATCAGTGATTAAATTCGCATCATAAACTCATAATTTCCTTTTAAAATGTTAAACATTTTTAACAATATAAAATTATTATTATTTTTCTTTTCCTTTTTCTCTAATCAATGATTCGTCATAATACTATTAAATTATTTGACAACCAATCAATTCAATTCAATAATAATAAACAATCACGTGGCTTGCACAAGAATCAAGTTTACATGCATAATTATCTAACACATTAATATTTCAAAGTATAACACAATCTTAATTATTGATCCTTGATATCATATACTTAGTTTAACTGTATTAATTTGCATTATTTTTTGGCATAACTTCTAGAGTAAAATACAATTTAGACTTGTTTGACTTCATTTATAAGTTAGAGTGTAAAAATAAATTGAATCTATACATTTTAACTATTAGCAATTTAAGTCATATTGTCCATTTGTCCGTTCAAAATAACACTTGTATATCACATTTTTTTATTTATTAAAATATTTTATCTTAATTTCTGATTACTCTGATGGCGTCTAATTCAACTTTGAACTGTATTATATAATTTACAAGATTTAGTTTTAAAATATGTTATAAATTGTTGAAAAACTTAAAAATCCAGTTAAAATACTTGATTGTATAGAATATATGACATGAATGCACTGTATTTAACAAATAAATTAGTGATACGATTCAAATTATAGTAATTAAAAAGTGGAGATCTAATTTGTCAAAATAACAGTATAAGGTGTATGTAAATGTCCAAAACTAAGTTTGAAGTTATTAAATTATATTTATTGAGTTTGAACTTTGAGGGGACATGGGTGTGTTTACTTTACTTAAAAGAGGAATACCTTTTTCCATTATCTTACCCATGCGTCAAATTCTATTTATCTTTTTAATCATATATTTTTTTAGTACAAACGTAGGAATCCTGCACATGTCACCTTTGATTAGAATAATAGTTAATCAGATCATCGATCCCCATATTTAATATTATTTAAAATAATAAAATTAACGCTAAAATATTGGAAGAATAAACTATATAACAAATTAATCATCGTACTTTGTGATCAATAATAAATTAACCACTAAATTATTTTTATTAACAAAATAATCATTAAACTATAAGAAATAAATGGAGCAAACACTGCAATTACGTTTTCCATTAAACGCATTGACTTTGGTCCATGGTGGATCGTCTACTATTCTGCCGTGGATCCTTATTTTTAAAAATAACATTCTTATATTGATAGTCCGCCGCAGATCATATACGATATGCTGTAGATTGACTACGATCTGCGGTGGATTAATAAGGATTGTCGCAGATCGTCGTGCGTCGTTCTGTGTTACATGTTTGAACGAGAGTTGAGAATGACTCCCAAGGACACTAACGTGCTGCTTGGATGTTCGGCAGAGGAAACAAGCGATCACTACTACCACGTGTTGCGGGAGCTACCTTCTATAAGAAGAGGAGAAGAGTTGGCAGTGCTTAGATTGTTGCACTGTAATCCCGAGATCGCAGGGTACAAGAAGCCAAAGTCTAATGACTTGAATGTCATATCTCGAGTGATCCACACCATCATGACGCACACCATTTTGCCTCGGGATGGACCTCGAGACCATGTTAGCTGCATGGATTGTTAGCATTTTTGTTAGGCTTAATTTATTTTGATGATGACTTAATGATAATTATTTTGTTGAAAATAATAAGTTGGTTATTATATTTTTGGATATTATTCTTAATGTTTTTATCATAGTATTTATATCTGCATTTATTGGAAATACCGTCAAAATAGATATTATTATGTGCTAACGTGTTTATCTAAGCAGTAAATTTATATTGTTTTGGGACTTAGAAATTGTATTGACAACTTTTTGGAGAGTTGTGGTCGAAGCCCCAAATGGGAGAGGTGACCAAAACTGGTTTTTGGTCTTTTTGTCGCACCGCGGTCGATCATGCGGTCTAGTGACACGTCCAAAAAGCTTTATAGATTGCTCCCGGTGTTTTCGAATGCTTCGCAGTCGAGGTAGTGGTCAAGTAGGTTGATCGCAAAAGTATCACAGATTGAATCTGCCATTTTTGGCATTTTTACGATCGCGGATGGAGATTTGGTCGACCAGAAAACATCACAGAAGCTCGATGTTGGTTTTCTAATGGGAGCGGTCGACCGCTGTACGGAACCAGTCGACCGCTCGGCTTTAGTTTTGCACTTTGAATTCTTTTTTCAAAGACAGCGGTCGACCGCTGCCTGCAAATTTTCGCTTAACGGTCTGATTTCCAACGGCTATAAGCGGTCGACCGAAAGGTTTTTGTCGACCGAAAATGGACAGTTCTATAAATACATAGACTTCCATAGCTCGTTTTACACAACCCGGAATTGGGGCGAAGCCCTGCCAAAATTTATACTTTATTCAAAATCTATTCTTGAGCTTTTGAAATCCTACTCTTCCTAAACCCACACTCGTGATTTCAATTTGGGAGAGTTTGGACTAGTTTTTGCATTTAATTTTTCGAAACACTTTGTACTAAATTGTAAAGGGTGACTCCTTACGAATTTGTCAATTTAGGGTGACGCCCCGAAACAGTCAACAACTCGATTAAAGCCTAAAAGCTCAATCAAAGGGTGACTCCTCGTAATAGTCAAAGTACAGGGTAAAGCACCGAAATAGTCGAGAGAAAAGGGTGATGCCCTAAGAAAAAGTCAAATTGTAAACGGTTTGGTTGGCATCCGTAAGCCAATCTAGTGAAGGATCTCCAAGTGGACTCTTGGAGCGCGGATGGAGACGGGTTACCAAACTGCGAAACAATATTGTTTGCATCTCTTTATTCTTATCTCTTTACTTTTATGATTTGAATTATTAGTTGTATGCGTTAAATCACATAGGATTTAGAGAAATCAAATATCGCACGAAAAATATTAGAACGCTATATTCACCTCCACCCCCTCTATAAGCGTGCAAATGTTCTGACATGGATCTCTATCTGCTCGAGAAGGTGTTCAATAGGAAAAAAGTGGACATTGACTTTGTCATTTTGAGTCGCATGTATGAGATGCTCAACAACTTAGTGAAGAGTCTGCCTTTTAATTGGTTCATTCAAAATATTGTTGAGTATTATAGGATACCGATCTCCAAGGAGGAATCGAGAATCGAAGAGAAGGCCATGGACATCCACAACAAATTGAAGGTGGATCGAATGGGGCTCACCAAAGTTGAAGGGGTATGGGTATGCAAGACTTCATCTAAGCCCGCCCCGAAGAAGCGAGCTACAGTGTCCCAGCCAATCTAGTGAAAGATCTCCAAGTGGACTCTTGGAGCATGGACATATATGGGTTGCCGAATTGCGTAAAAAATATTGTTTTCATCTCTTTACTGATGCACCCTGGATCTACATCAATATCATCTTTAGATATTATCTCAAAAAAGATCCACTTATCTAGGATATCTAGATCCACTTATCTAGAAGATCTAGATTCACTTATCTAGGTTATCTTTTATTTAGTTTTCTAATTTATGTTTGTAAAAGGCTATATAAAGCCACCTAATTTTATGTTTTAGACAGTTGTTGAATTTTGATAAAACAAAGCTTTTACTTTTCGAGAATTGGAGAGATCTTTTTCTTCATTTGGTAAGTGATATCCAAAGACTCTTTGGTGCGTAATATCCAAAGTCCCTTTTGTGTGAGTTATATCACGAAAGAAACTTGCAGCCACGTCCTTATCCAAGGAGGTGAGAGGCGTTGCGTCCATCCATCACGTTCATTCATCGGCAGCTTAAAGTTGCTAACTTTCATATTCCAAGTTTCCATTCCAGAATTTGAGACGGTTAGATATAAATCCATTCTGTGCACGTATCATCTGGTATCAGAGCTAAATATATCCTTGCACAATCTTTTTCCTTATGATGACTTTAGGAGCATCCAAAGCAATACAAAATCCACGATGGCTGAACCTTCAATATCTCACTCCAAAGAAAATTTGTGGGAACTCGTTCTCTCAATACAACGAGATGTTGCTCAACTAAAGATGAATCAAAACCAACAACGGGCTCCACATCCTCCTAGCACCGTTGTAGAAAACATCACAAGAGATAAGGCCAAAGAAGGGCCATTACTATCTTTGGAGCCTCAATTAGAAGAGGAAGATTGCCAAGAAGAGCAAGTACTCGATATGATAGACGACCAAGTTGACTCCGTGGCCACAACAACACAAAGGGAGCAACCTGTCCATATTTCATGCTCCAACATGAAAAATGTGTGTTCTTTAATCAGCAATGAGAGGATCTATGTTGACATGGCTCACTTAGTTTTGGTTAAAGGAGATTGCTTGGAGTTATTAAGACATGACATCACCAACAAATTTTGGAGACATTGACAAAGATCAAAATATTCATGGCCGAATTTTACACAAGAAAAAGTCAAAGATGGAAGTCATTATGCTTTGTGTCAATCTGGATTTTCCATTTGATCGGGGTGGAAAACATGTAGAAGATAGAGGTAGAAGATTCCCTGGATTTGAGGGCAAATCCTTTTCAACCACAGGAGTATGATGCACCCTGGATCTGCATCAATATCATTTTTATTAGGATGAAGGACGTCCAATACAAGAAGATCTTGAAGAAAGAGAAAGATATGATCTCTTTAGATATTATCTCTAAAAAGATCCACTTATCTAGGAGATCTAGATCCACTTATCTAGGAGATCTAGATCCACTTATCTAGGAGATCTAGATCTACTTATCTAGGTTATCTTTTATTTAGTTTTCTAATTTATGTTTGTAAAAGGCTATATAAAACCATCTAATTTTATGTTTTAGATAGTTGTTGAATTTTGATAAAACAAAGCTTTTGCTTTTCGGGAATTGGAGAGATCTTTTTCTTCATTTGGTGAGTGATATCCAAAGACTCTTTGGTGCATAATATCCAAAGTCCCTTTTGTGTGAGTTATATCACGAAAGAAACTTGCAGCCGCGTCCTTATCCAAGGAGATGAGAAGCATTGCATTCATCCATCACGTTCATCCATTGGCAGCTTAAAGTTGCTAATTTTCATATTCCAAGTTTCCGTTTCGAAATTTGAGATGGTTAGATATAAATCCATTCTGTGCACGCATCATTTACCCTTATCTCTTTACTTTTATGCTTTGAATTATTAGTTGTATGCGTTAAATCACATAGGGTTTAGAGAAATCAAATATCGCACGAAAAATATTAGAACGTTATATTCACCCCCTCCCCCCCTCTATTGGCATGCAAACGTTCCGACATGGATTTCTATTTGCTCGAGAATGTGTTCAATAGGAAAAAAGTGGACATTGACTTTGTCATTTTGAGTCGTATGTATGAGATGCTCAACAACTCAGCGAAGAAGAGTCTGCCTTTTAATTGGCTCATTTAGAAGATTGTTGAGCATTATAGGATATCGATCTCTGAGGAGGAATTGAGAATTGAAGAGAAGGCCATGGACGTCCACAACAAATTAAAGGTGGACCGAATGAGGCTCACCAAAGTTGAAGGGTATGGGTATGCAAGACTCCATCCAAGCCTGCCCCAGAAGTGAGCTACAGTGTTCCAGCCCCCCCTCTCTCTCTTTAGATGTACAGATTCCACCCCCCTTAGTGGCTCAGCCTCTAGCCCCCTAGAGGAACAGCCTCCAGCATCGCCTCAACAGAACATGGAGGATGATGCTCCGCAGCCGATGACTCTGCCCCCTCTTATGTCATCTCATTTTACATCGATGCCTGAGGAGATTTCCAGTTGGATGCGCAGGATGGAGGAGCTCCATCAAATGGCGCTGAACAAAATACAAATGATGAAGGAGCACCTTCAAATGGGGTTTCTCCAAATTAAAAAAACGGAGGAGTAATGTCAAATGGGGCTGCTCCAAATGCACAAAATGGAGGAGCAAGGAGAGGAGCAACATTATGAGATGTTGGCAGCCTTGTAGAGAATGGAGCAGTGAACAACCCCTCTAGTAGCCTCTCCATCATCCTCTTCATTGACGGAAGCCACATACCGCTTGTAAGTCATTTACTTTTCACGCAAAGTCCATTATTTACTTTATTTGTATGCGACGTAATAACGTGTATGAAATTTGAAGCATCATTGCTCTCAGAGATGAACCTGCATCGGTCGCACCTCCACCACTGAAAACTGTGCGCGTGGTGCGTCTTTGATTTGGTTATCTACGTGTGTCTGCACTTATTCATGACTTATTAGTTTGACGGTCTCTTGTCAACATTTTTTTACAACCAGGTGAGCTGATGGATATTTTCAAGAGGTATTTTTTTTGGAAATACTCGGAAAAACCTAGAGACGTGCGTAATTCTTACGAGAAAGCTGGTCTCGGATGAGTACACCATCACTGAGGTCGTCTTCCCGCAGCAAAAAGGGATGGCAAACACGGTGAGAATTACGTTCTGTTACATTAAGTAGTTCAAAAGGTGTTATATTAGTACTCATTTGTGCGTTGCGTTCTTTGTATGCAGTGGTATGCGGAGAACAAAGAAGAATCCTTCCAAGTTCAAATGGAAAAATCGCTCCTTAAAATAGGGTAGATTCTTGTAAGTAAACTTCTCATTTTTTTGGTTTTTCGTTCATGTTTCAATAGTTTTAATGCGTGCTTCCTTTGCATTTCAGTCACACCCAAAGCAACCGTGTTTTCTGTCGTCTGTAGACCTGCACACTCACTTCCCTCACTAGGCGTTGCTGTCTGAAGCAATTGTGATCGTCATAGCGTCAACGGAAAAAGAGTGGTATAATTTTTCTCTTGTGTAGATTCATATTGCTTTTATGCTTATTTGTTGATTTTTCCCTTTGTATTTTCGCTCACATGGCATCTTTCGGTGTACGAGTGAGGGGTTGGAGGTAATCTTACATTGCAAGAAAGAGAACTTCCACCATCACGATGATGTACCCGCGAAGGGTCCGTTGTTTGCCAAAGCGTCCCACCTAATCGTGGACCCGCAATTGTATTTTTAGATCACAAATTTGCGGAAGAAACCTGGCAAGAAGGTGGCTTAGGGTAGTTTGGATGTGTAGGGATACAAATAGAGATATGCATTTTGTTGTAAATAATAAAAAATTATTTTGATCTTTATGCTTTGTTTTGTTTACTTTGATAATATCTGTTTGGAAAATATCTGGTTTGGATAATATATGAATTTTGATAATGTCACAAGGGGGATAGACTACAAACAAGGGAAACTCTTGCAAAATTTTCAATTTTTTGAAAAAGAAATTGACTCAAACCATTTCATTTATCATCAACAAATGCTTCAATTTCGCCAAAATGCAGCACAATTCATCTCTAGGGTTCGATAATCACTGACAAAATCATTGAGAAAATCATGAGGAGTAGGAATTTACACAAGTTCGTGGCACACAATGATCTGCGGCGGATCATTATCAATCCGCTACGGATTGAAGTCAATCCGCGTCAGATCGTAGTAAATCTGCGGCAGATGATAGTTAATCTGAGGCAGATCGTATATGATCTACGGAGGACCATCAATATTATAACATTTTTTCAAAAATATCGATTCGCGGTGGAACAGTACACGACCCAATGTGGATCATTATTTTTAAAAATAAATATTGATGGTCCGCGGTAGATTGTTATTAATCTACCGCAGATTGACTATGATCCCCGGTGGGTTAATAATGATCTGCCGCAGATTGTCTTGTGCCCTAGTATATATGTAATACCCCAATAATATTTTTCCCGTGTATGCGATGTAATTAATTGTTGGAATAATTCATATATTACATTACATGACAGTACATGTTAATTTATGCCGTGTATATATGGGGTAAATATTATGGAGTATTTAAAGTATGAAATTTTGGAGAAAAAGGGTATACTTAGAGATTTCGGCCACATGCGGACGACACTAGGATTAGGGGTTGCGTCCAAAAATGCATTGCATGTTGTCCCTTGCGTTTTGGGATGATGTAGGACGAGGCTTCGCGTCCCAATTTGTCCTTCAACGTGAGTTTTCGGACGAGTCGGGACGAGCGCGAACGATGGCAGACGAAGGGAGTTTGAATCTGTCCAATTTATCAGACTTTTCGGACGAGTGTGGACGAGGCATGCATGCCTTCCTTTGTCCGAAATCACAAGTCTGAAGGGAGAATAATGGATTGAACCGGTTTGATTTGGCTCTGCCCAAAAACAATTATATGGCTCGGTTTTTATTTAAAAGAAGAAGAAAAAAATGAGATTAATTGGATTTATTTTAAATTAAGAATTAAGTGAATGATTAAAGTGGGGAATTAAGTGAGAGACAAAATTAAAAGTGTTAAAATGGGTGAAAGGGAGGCATGAACCAGTTCACTTGAACTGGTTCACGCTATTGTGTGCAGTTTTGGAAATTAAATGAAAAGGGGGAAGGAGTTTCTTCTAGCCATGGCCAATTCACGACGAGCAAAGACGAGGGAGAGTGAGACCCGAGAGTGGGTGATCAGGTGAGTGATTGCGATGAAGATGAGCGGGCGGCTCTTTAGCGAAGGATGGACGAGCTGCTGTTGTGGCGAGAACGGCGTGGGACGACTAGGGCTCCACTAGGCATCGGGCTTCGCAGGATGGATCGACGAAGCGTCGAGTTGAGGGACAGAAGGACGATGACGGTGAGGCTGCAACCGGCGTGGTACTTGGCTGCATCGTAATTTCGACAGTGAGGAGGCAGCGAATGATGCGTTGGGCTGGTGGAGGCAGGGAGCATCAGTTCAGCTGAAGGCTGTGGGCCTGGCTTGTGGTTCAGTCTGAACCGGTCCAATTTTTGTTTTGGCTCTAGAAAAAATCGACAGCATGGACGTGTGATGGGCATGGTGCTAAAGACAGGGTATGGAATAGTGGTATGGCAGGGCATGGCCGTGGCAAAGGCAGGATAAGGTATGCCTCTCTGATGGATTGAAATGCAAGGAATGAGGGGGGAGGCTGGCAATGATGAGCTCTCGGGTGGGCTGGGAATGGTGGAGAAATGCTCTCTCTGGTAACGCTGTAGTCCCAGTGTTGTAAAAGGAGGTGTGGGCTTGGGTGTTCTCAGTTGGACGATGTTGATGAGGGAGTTCTCTAGAGCTGAACGAAAGGTCGAGTGTTGATGGTTGCTGAGCTGCTCTTGGTCCTTTTGGTAAGGAAATCCTTGCTGTTAGTTTTGGATAATGTAGTTGTATACCTTGCTGTGTATTGTTATGCAGATTGTGAAATTATGGGTTAAGTCTTCCGGTCTTAGTCACTTCAATGTTAATGAGTAGAATTGATTTAGGATGCTGAGGAATGAGTAAGTTGGATTTATTTCTCTGTTGATTCTCAACATTGTGTGTATGTTGAATGTACACCCTTTGGGTTATACTCTGTGAACTACTGGGGATGTTATACTCTGTTAACTGTTGGTATTGAATTATGCACGATTTGTTAATTGGTTATAAAATGGATATTAAGTTTGGATTACGAAACGCTATCAAGTGATGAATAAGGATTTAGGGTATAGATAATGGTGAAGTTGTTAAGTTTAGAATGTTAGAATTGTTAAGTGTTATATTTCGTTTTAGGCATTAACGGGTTCCTAGAATTGCTATGTGATTAAGGATAGGAAAATAGTGAAATTAATAAGTTGTGATCATTAATGGGTAAATGTTTTAATCATGAAGGTATTGAAAAGGAAAAGAAGGATAACAATTAAGTGCTAATACATGATAAAGCTTCGAGGTAAGAAAATTGAGTAGAGTAATTGGCATGTGGAGGCCCTACATAATTAGCAGTGTCGTTCCTTAAATTGTTTGTTGCGTTTCTACTATGTTGTCATATTATGCCTATGTTGTTCGCACGTTATTAATTTAATCTCTAAGCATGTTTAGGACATTAGCATATTGCTATTGTTTCCTTTAAATTGTCAAGCATGCCTATATCATTATTGTTTTCTTTAGATTGCAAAGCATGTCTATGTTGTTACTGCTTCTTTTAAATTACCAAGTATGGCTATATAGTATGTTGGTAAACTTCCATATCTCCTCCTTTTATATTGTTGTGATTACTGCTTCATATTTCATGCTTTCATATTGTTGTGATTATTGCTTTTCATTGACATGCATCACGATAATGTTTCTCATTAACATGCATCATGATAATAGAAACAAGTAGGAAGTGCCACCTTTGGGGTGGTACTCATATGCATTATGTGAGGAAAACAGATGAATGAAAGGAAAGGAAAGGAAATTGGGAGTTGGGGGACAGATGGGTAGTTCGGATCCAATCAGGTAGTCTGGACTAAGTCCCCTCCCTTGTCGAGAACGAGACTAGCTACCCTAGGTGGTTAGAAGCTGACCAAGACTATACCTCCAATGCAGGTTCCTCCAATCTCCTGCTCGACATACGAGTTATGAATGAAAGAATGAAATGTAAAGAAAAGATTGGTCTGGTGTGGAACCCATTCCAAAAGAATTAAAGAGAGGCGTGATCATACTGCATATCTCATTTCTTACTGGGCCTCGGGCTCACAGTTTGCTAATAGTGTAGGTACACGCACGATAAAATGATGAACAGATCAAGGAGCAGTTGATGAAGGATTTGCACGGGCATGACTTGTGGCTGGTTAGACTAAGGAAAGTAAAAGAGAAAAGAGTTTTATAAATGTAAAGTAATAATTTATATATTGTCATTTTTAAAATGAACGATTTATGCTTCTGCTATAAAATGTTTTATGCTTCCACTATTAATTAAGAAAAATGGATTTTAGAAATAAAGTCTTCCAGTATTAATAAAGATTTAAGTAACGAGTTTTAACTAAGATTGTAACATCCCAGTTATTCTTTCAATTTAAAACTCACGATTTTTGAAAAAGTTTTCTTTTAAATCACAGCGGAAGACTTTTCATCTAAAAACGAACTTAAATAAAAAGTGCATCAATAAACTCTTTTTCGTTAAACTATTTATTACTTAAAATATATCATACTGTAAAACTTTAAAACATTGCAACAGCGAAAGACTTGTATTTCTACTACTTAAAGAATTAAATATCATTTGAAAACCTCCTTTATGTAACGAAATACCATAACAAAAGTTCACTTTTCAAAAACGTTATTGCTAAACATTACATTTCTTCTTCAAAACCTTTTTAACCTAACCAGCCGCCAAGCCCGCAAAGCACAAATGCCTCATCAACTGCTACTATTTTTTATCCTTTGCATACCTACATCACAGGATCTAACTATGTGCCTAATGCTCAGTACGTAGTATAAAAGTAAAACGTGCTCATACAATATTATTCAAACACATACAGTTTTCTATTTTGTTTATCTGTCTTTTACCATTGCATTATCCTTTCACTGTTGAGTTTTCCTCTATCTGTTTTTCCTTTAAACATTTCTTTAAGTGAGAGCAACCTCTTCAGTTTTCGAACTCACTCACCCGTTGGATGAGAGCAACCTCTTCAGTCTCCAAACTCACCCAAACATTTTCACTTCCGATAAGCAGCTATGGCATCAACAGAAAGCTATGCTAGCGGTTGTACACATCAATGTACAACAATCAGTTTCGACATCAATCGAGAACGCATTAGCAGTCATGCACATCAACACTAATGGCCTCACTTACCATTAGCTGGTTTGTTTTGACATTAATCAAGAACAAACTCTTCGTATTCTTTTACTTAATTGTCTTTTACTATTATTTATTTTATGACTCTTCGTATTTTACTCACATAGAAACTATTTCTTTACATTTACCTTTATCTGTAATTCATTTATGTTTGTACTTTCATGTGCATTAGGAATAATGATGCAAGCATACAATTTTATATATCGTGTCTATTATCGTAACCTCATAATGTGCACCATATCCTAATTAAAGATTCAAACTTAAATCTAATAAACACATAAGCAATCATTCAACGGTATGTTTCCAATATAACTTAAGTTATGCATTAAATAAACAAACACCCCTTAATTCCCATGATGTAGGCCCTTTCGGACAAAACACATGCAGTACTATGTACCTAGAGTCCTTAGCTTTAATGGGTTACCACTTAAAATTATCCTTCTTGAAATCTAATAAAAATTGACACATATAGAATTAATAATTCTGTAACTAACATATAGGACAAAATCCTTAATTTATTTCCTCAACTTCTTATCTATTCAACAACCATCTAATTTAACAATTTGACTCATCCAGAATATTAATCATAACTAATAAGCTCTCGCGTAGCATAACAGATTCATTCCCTTAAGGTCTAATACACATGATCATCATATTGCCATGAAAATAGGTTTACTAAAGTACCACAGAACATAACAATATAATTCGACTAACATCACAGGCATTATATCTTCAGCCATTCACAGACTATAACGTCATCAATAATCCAAGAACAATAATCATAGTGAAGATCTTCACCACAGATCACATACCAACCAACATAGATGTATAACATGTCATCATCAGATTATAAGTATAATTAGTCATTGAGAAACAACACAAGAATTCGATTACTTGAAGTACTCTAGAATAAAGAAGCTAAGAAGAACTCTTTCCTTAAGGATCACCGTCTCGGTTTATCACTGACTTCATTCCAAAGACTATCACAATACTTTTCCTCCATGGTTTCACTTCACGGTTTCATATCTCAAGAGATTTCCTTATTGTCATTCACAAAACACAACATTTCTCTCTTAAACTCTTCTCTTCCAAATTTCCAGAACATCAACCCTCAACCTTCATCCTTCATCCTTCATAAACACATAACCACACGCCAGTTTCCTCTCTAGATTTTGGCAAGGTAACCCTAGATATTTCCTTCCTTGAAAACTCTCAGCCACACCCTTCAATTTAGAGGCTACACTTATCGGCTCTTCACTGTCCAAAATAAATAAGGCCACTGAACGCTCCATTAATTATTCCGACGTTCAGACGATGGAGCGCTTCGCATCCAAACGTTGATTAAACCTTCCAGATGACTAACATTAATTGGCGGTTGCTTGCATTTACCAGTGGTCGATCAACCATCTTTTATTCAATCGACCACATATATTTATTTTTTCATTGATTGTGAATGGCGGTCGATCAATTCTTGACCATGATCGACCGTCATGCTCATTTGATTAGTCATAAACCCTTTTTTTTTTACACACCGGTCAACCGGTGTTCATGGGAGATCAACCGCTCTTCATTTTTGACCATCCGCCACTCAAAAATCAATATATGTGTATATATATTCATATATATATATATATATATCCCCATAAATTTATATATATATTTATAATCTTATAACCTCATTATTTACTACTAATATTACCTCTCTTAATTCTAACTATCATCTCTTAACTCTCCAACTTATTCATGTGTCACATAAATAAGCCTCATATCCAAAACTAGTATTAGATTCAATATACTCTTAATTGCAATTTCTAATATCTTCCATTAGATTTCATCTTCTCCAAACCATTATGCACTAATTCCATATATATACATTTGGACATCATCTAAACCAAATTATACTACATATTTCACTATTCTTCCTTTACCTTTGCCCAAGTTAAATTCTAATAACTGATAAGAACTTTATTATTCTCAAGCTCTTTAGTCCATACAATATCCAAATTCGTCCAAATATTTTTTCTCTTTGACCAACACTAGAACTATCCAACTATTCATTATTTATCCCTTAATAATCAAAGTATATATTCCATAACTCCTCTTCCACCTTATATTTATTAAATCCAATATACTCCAACATATTATAAATCCTATAATTTCAATCTTATTATATTCAAGTGTATTTTCTCTTACTAATTTACTGACTGCCAATCATTCACTTAGTTCTGATGTCATCCTATCAAAATCCAAGTGTCATTATCCATTCTTCAATAACCCTAATCCTAATTATGAACATAACGGAGTATCATAATTCACTTATTCTAAATATGTTTCTCTTGACCAATATCTTCAAATTGTCCAACTGAGCTCCTATTATCCCCAAAATCATCGCATAAGCCTTGTACTTAGCTCAACAAAAATTCAGAATATTACAAAGATGTATTTAACGATCAGGTTTTTAAGAAAAGAACTTTGATTTCAATTGAAAGGTTTCAGTAAGAATTCAATTGTTTTATAAAAGTTTTAAATTTAACGCATTTTTAAAGTAAATAAAAATTCGGGTCGTGCGCTCCGATGAGTTCACCGCGAACCACGAAATACTTGGAGATGCTTGGTGCAAGGTTGGTGTATAGCTCAACGACAATGTTCTGAGGGCTAAGTACAATGGTTTCCATGTTGAGCAAGATGAAGTTTTTGATATTCGTAAATTTGGGACCTGGAAAGAGATGAAAGAGTTAAAGGCTAGGTTTTGACCATTGTTGGTATAGTTACAGGACTTCGAGTTCTCTGAGGTGCTCTTGTAACTGTACCAACAATGGCCGAAATCTAGCTTCCAACTCTTTCACCTCTTTTCAGCTCCCAAATTTACGAACATCGAAAACTTCATCTTGCTTGTAGTACTTAACCCTTAGAACATCGTCGTTTAGCTATACTCCAACATTGCACCAAGTATAGCTGAGGATATCATGGTTTGCAGTCAACTCACTAGACCGCACTGTCGAGCCTTATGTACTAGGGTACAAGCACAAGAAAACGCTTACATACATCGGTTAAGGACTGCCTGCCGATAAGGATGCACTTGGCGGATGCATGCCTCAAAAATGCAAGGTAAAATAACGTTTTAAATAAAGTCCTATAATGACATGCCTCTGCAAAATGGGTGCCAAGCGAAGCTTCAGTTTTACATCCGATATCTATATGCAAGGAACATCAGATAATGGGATTGAGTGAGCAAATGTGCAAGGATCAATAGATGTATTGTGCGTCGAAACTAGATATACATCATCTACAAAAATTTATTTGAGGTAGACAGTTGGATGTTCCTCAACAACAATACAAATGCTTGATGTAGTTAGATAAACGACACACCAATTCTTAGTGCATATGTACATTATATGCTTGTAACAGAATTGATAATTTGGTTTGTGTCTATAATGCACATATGCACGATATGGATGTAAAAAATTAGGTTGATATTTATGTTTTGTGTACTTGGATAATATCTGTTTGGAAAATATCTGACTTGGATAATATATGGTTTTTTATAATGTTACAGGGGAATAGATTGAAAACAAGGGAAACTCTTACAAAATTTTCAATTTTTTGAAAAAGAAATTGACTAAAACCATTTTGTTCATCATCAACAAACAACTAACATGTTCATTGCAACTATTTAAGCAACCTGTGCATAACACCGAAATATACAAGGCATGGGAAATCTGTCTGTTCGCCGCGGAGAGTTGATATTCCACCGCAAACACACTTTGGTCTGCTGCAGAATGTATGACTGCCCGCTGTGGATAGAAAACATACAGTGGCAGAAAGTCAATTTTCTGTGGCGAATAGAAAGCATGGTCGATCAAAAAAGTACTGATTCAAAATGAAGTACTGATTCAAAATGAAGTACTGATTTAAAATGAAGTAAAATTCAAAATTTCATCATTAATTACAATTCAAAATGAAGTACAGATTCAAAATTTCATTTATAGTTCAAAATGAAGTACAGATTAAAAATTTCAACATTAATTACAATTCAAAATGTAGTTTAAATTCAATTTCATTTACAGATTGAAATTTCATCATTATATTGGTTTCGATGCATAGTTAATAGTCACTTTGATTGTGTGTTGTCTTCTCTAATCAAGGGAGGTTGATGTCCACACTTGTGTTTGTTTGTGTTTGTGGACCTTGGGCATCATACTCCTGCATAACACATTACAAATAAAAGTAGCATAGTTTTAAACTTAACACATGAAAATGTATACGCAATAATGTGCTCACCTGCATCTCGAGAACTATGTCAGGAACGGTCTCGGGAACTATGTCAGGAAGTGTCTCAAGGGCTGTCTTGGGGACTCTAAAACCCATAAATGTGCCCTCCGACCTTCCTCTGCCACCTCTACCGCCTCTGCCTATTGATCGGCGGCCGCCACATGCATTGGACTTTGGGCCTCCATCTTCGCATGTGTGGGAATTGTGCCCCATACCCCCACACCGCCCACACGTTATGTTTAGATGTCTCATGGGCAGCACTGTCCAGCTTGGGATGTAACGACCCGACTTTTCATAACCCTTTAAAAATACCTGGGATTTAAAACTTTCGACAAACAACTGAAATCTCTTTTAAAAGTAATATCAGAGTGCCTTAAGTTGGACCATCAAAAACCTTTTTCGTTATACTTGTTATGGAAATTACAATTAGCGAAAGCAGTTGTAAAATCTTTTATGAAAACATAGCACAAGCGAAATCAATAAGAAATACTAAACAATTAATTACAATTTAATTACAACCGAATTCTCTTTTACACTTTTTAGCCTGGCTAGCCATGAGTTCCGCGCGTGTAAATTCTTCATCCCTGCTTTTTGATCTATCTGTCGTCTCCTCGTATTGTACCTACACCTACACCATAAGTAATACGTGAGCCTAATGGCCCAGTAAGGAAAATGGTTTATACAGTATGAAATGTCTCTCTTTAGTCATTTTTGGAATGAGGGCCACCCAAATCAATCTTTTCCTTAAGTCATTGGTTTTTTACTCGTACATCGAGCTGGAGATTGAAGGACCCATATGGGATGGTATAGTTGGTCAGATCTAACCTCTTGTGGGCAAATAGATCCTCGTTCCAGACTAGTAAAGGGCATTGCCTAGCTGCCAGACTAGATCTGCTACCCATCCGCCCTCCAACTCCCTTTTTCTTCTTTTTCTCATCTCATCATTTTCTTAACATTTTTCCCTCACATTATGCATGTGTGTGTACCACCCGGTGGTACTCCCTACTTGATTTCTATTAACATGATGCATGATTATACATTCTCAAACTAACATGATGCATCATGCAATATAACATATCATTAAATTGAATTGTGTATATAAGGAAAGTAATTGAATTGTAGGAATTGAAAGCGCATTTAAGGAAAAGTAAACAACAATTGAATAATGCATATAATGGAATGTAAACAGTCATAAGTGAATAGCGCGCATAAGGGCAAATAATAACCGTTGAACACCCAGTAATTTAATGGCAAGTGTTAAAGCAAGGCACATGAAAGAGGCAATTATAGTAATAATTAAACAGTAAGGGACATGCTTGGATATATAAATCACAATAATAAAAGAAATGTAAAAGAATCAACACTTGACGTGTATATGAAAGTAAAGCATAATTTAATTAACATACTAAAAAATTGATTACATGATTTTATTCTAATTAATTAATCATGCTCAGGTTTAGTAGACAATATCATACTAAGGACAGATAATTATAAGCAAAGTTATAAGTCACACAAAGAAGACAATAATCAGTTAAGTAATTATGGCACAACTTATTTAATTAACATGCTAACATTATTCTCGTTAATTAATTTAACATGCAAGTTAATTTAGATATGCTAATTAACATTGCATAATTTATGGTATAACGTAATTAATTAACATGCTAATATTACCCTCGTTAGTTAGTTAAACATGCTAATTAATTAATCTTGCTCATTAAACTAATATCAAATTAACATGCCAATATTAGTTAATTATCAACTAGTATGCTTAAGGGAGTAATGCTTAAGGGAATTATTAACATGCTCATGGACGATTATAACTAGTTAATTAATTACTTGATCATGTTCAAGTCTAATCGATTAAGTCTAGTTAATTTAAACATACTTAAGAAGATTATCACTAATTAGTTAACAAGCCCCAATAGACTTATTCATATGCTTAGATTTATTAATTAGTTCATATACCTAGATTATTAATTGATCACTTAAGCTACGGTAAATTGATTAGCATGCTCCGGATTATTACTTAGTTCATTATCCCAATTAGCCATTAAACATGCTTAGGACTTATTAGAAATTAAACAATGAAGATATATAGTAGAACAATATGTATATCTATGCATGAATGAAGGATTTAAAAGCAAGAAATTAAACTAAATACAACATAATATTAAAGCAAGTAAAACTATGAAAACAGGGTTATCTTCGAGGGCCTAGTTCTCAACATTGTTTGTTCATACTTTTCTAGCCACTAACTCGTTTATCTACTCAGAGATCATTCATCTATTGTCTGTCAAGGTGAAGCATTGATAACAAAATTAACAATAGATATATTACTAGAGCTAACAACAAGTAACCGAACTAACGACAAAGGAAATACCAGAGCTAACATCAAGCAACAAAACTAACAACAAGGAGAGGTCTACAAGTATCAAACACAGAACTACAACGATGGACAAAGCTAACTGTCATAGAAACACTGCAGAGTATCAATAAGTAAGGCATCTAATCACAGAGCCAACAATGAACATCACAGAGCTGACAAAATCTACAAAATGCCGACCACAGAGTTAACACCCAAGAAAATACTACAGAACATCGATAAATCTACCACTCACGCACTCTACTTGTGGGTAGGGCCACCACTGGCCAAGACAAACACAAGTCCTTACCCTCTATGACGAAACTAACAGGGACAACAAACACCAAGCTCCACAGCTCACGATCAGCACGTCCAGCAGCTCCAAACTCCCGAGCTCCAACCTCCAGCGACCCACGTATCACACTCACTCCCACAAAGGACTCTCACAAGCTCACAACAACTCCTTCACTCTGCACACACTCACACGCTTCAGAAGAGGAACAAGATGCAAAGGAAGGGAGAGGAAAACCAAAAAAACACCCGCAGGGGAGGGATGGCTGGGGATTAAATGGATGAGCTTACCTAAGGGGGACCACCTGAACACCTATGGAGGGGTAAGGACGCGGCCAGGGTAAGGGAAGGGCGGCTTCGCATGTGTCTGGAGGGGATTCGTTGTCGGGGAGGGAAAGTGATGGCTGAAAGGGACGAGTTCTAATTAAGGGTGGGAATCGGTTCGGTTCGAACCGGGTAACCGAACCGAACTAAATACTATTCATCTGTTCGATTCAGTTTCATTAGAAGAAAATTTTAAAATAGAACCGAACCGAAATGAACCGAGGTGTTCGGTTTGGTTCTCGGTTTTTGTTTTTAAGAACCGGGTAAACCGAACCGAACCGAAACTTAAATAAAAAAAATATAAAAACCTTAAAAACCCATAAACTTGTTAATTACTCGCCCTAATTTATGGTAAAAAAATTTTGACATAAATGATTATTTTTTCAAAAATTTATTGTCATCTCCTCTACCCTATTCTTCTTAGTCTTATTCTCTTAAAAACTTCAATTACCCCATGCCACCCAACGTTTCTGTCCTACACACAAATTTATTTTCTTCTCGTATGTGTTTACAGATCGGGGACATATTGATAGAGTGAATTTGAGTTTTTCTTTTGTGTGTTTCTTATATTTTCTGCGACGATAAACTGTATCCAATATTTAATTATACTGTCGAGGGAAGTTCTTGCTATGTATTTAGGATTATAGGATTGAGAACTTTTTCAATTGGTGGTAAAGAAAATATTTATATGGTAAGGTTGAGTGTTGCCTAAATGATTGAACTTTGAAATTTGTTCATAGATTGACCGGTTGGAGATCTATAAATACATGTATTCTTTGCTTTTGTCACTTAATTAAGAAATTTTTATTTGTTTAATTATTGATTCACACTTTAGAATCTGTTTTGAATATTAGAATTGTTAATATTTGTGGAAATTATAAATTTACTCATATCATGAAACTATGAGTTTGATGTGCTATTTAGTTGTTGTAATGTAATATTGCACTGTTAAATTTTTTGTGCCAAATCAGAGTTTAAAAGAGATAATTAGGATAATTAAAAAAATTAAGTGGCATGAAATATATTAGGAAAGTTAGGAACTAAATTAAATCGAAAAAAAACTAAAAAAACCAAACCACCGAACCGATCTCAAAATCGAGTACAAAGCTGAAAAATTAAATCGAAAACATACAAATTGATGCCATAAAAAACCGAACTGATTAGAACCGAAACCGAACCGATTAGAACCGAACCGAAGAGAACTGAACCGAGGAGAACCGAACTCTCTCGGTTCAATTTCAGTTTTCTAAAATAAAAAATCGAACCAAATCGGTTCGGTCCTAATTTGGAACCGAACCAAACCGAACCGAACCATCCCACCCCTAGTTCTAATATTTTAAGCCCTAATTTTACGCAAGTCTGGGCTATTTCGGACAAGTGCGAACGCACTGCTCTTGTCCGCAAGAGTAAAATCCCTAAGGCAAAATTGTGTTCTCGAACGAGAACTGGCATCCAGTCCATACCGTCCAAAAGTGACATTCGGATGTGTTTTGGCATCCGCAAATAGCGACTGGTCCTGTCCGGAATCGTCTGTACAGGTCATTCGGATGTGAAATGGCATTCGCAGCCCACGTTCGCGCTCGTCCGAATGTGTTCAAGATTTGGACAGATTCAAATCGACGCGACTACCCGCGTCTGCAATCATACGGACGTGTCCACAACTCCACAACGCAGGTGAAGTCAGGACGCAAAATCGCATCCTGGGTTTTCCCAAGGTAAGAGTGACGTGCAATGCACTTGCGGACGACACGTCTCGTTCGCAAGTCATCTGCATGCGTATGAAAGTCGAAATTCAGACGCATTAGGATGCATTTTCTCGTTCTAGTGCATCCCAAGCGTTGGGAACACCACGCAATGCACCTGCAGACGACATAACTCGTCCGCAGGAGTCCAAAAACGCCCAGAATAGCCTTTCCTCACCTTTTTCCTACTTAACTCTCATCCCAAAACACTTATCCCATAAATACATGTCATAAAATAACATGTATAAATACATAATGTAATATCCTGATTACCCCAACACTTGATCTCATTACGTATATGGGAAAAAACGTTACCGGGAATACTCATTGACTTAATGATCCAAAACGTCCTTAGTAATACCCTGATAATTATCCATCTTAAAAAGTCAGAGTGTTACATGGGGCCTCGTCCACATCCCATATTCTTCATTTTCTTGGCCTTCCAAGACGTCTCTTAAATGAGGGTGGCGTAATTGGATCAAGATGCGTCATTGGAGGCCACATTATTTGTTGTTGATAGGGCGGACAAAGTGGGAGTACATCGAGATATATGTTTCTCGGTGGCAGCACTCATGCACAAAGTTCTTGGGAAATCTCCTCATGAATTGTGTACTTGAGACTACATGGACACAAAAGGTCCGTCGAGTGCGCCATCTTTTCATTTTTTTAATGATCCTTCCCATGATGCCCTTTTGTATGATCTCAAACATATTGAGAATCAATTTGTCAAGGGCTGGTAGAATGCAGGTGTTGAAGGACTCATTCAGGTTGTTGAGGCTTATGTCGCACTTTGGGATGGGGCAGAAGACATGTTTGGCCCAATATCTCGCATCTATTCATTGTAGATAGTTGTGGGTTGCCTGGTCAAGCAAAAATAGTTTTGTCATCTCTCTCTCAAAGAGCCTCTCTGTTGTGGCTTTAGAAGCGACCAAAATTGCATCCTTAAACAACCTCCATTTAAATTGTTTTTGAAATTTGGCATACAGGTGTCGGATGCAAAATCGATGGTCCGCTTGCCCTGCCATCTCTCTAACAGATGGCACTAGCCCCTACAATGATTCTAAGTATGAGTCAAACATTGGTACATAACGCATATCATAAACACAAAAGGCAAAAGCAATGAACCACACATTTTGTCTATAAAAAATGATTTTCCACCCATTGCCGAACGGGGTGTTTAGATCGTCGAGCAACAATTCTAGAAATTAGCTCCAAGAATCCATATTTTCTATTTTAACCACTGCTACAACAATCAGATATATTTCATTGTTCTTGTCGATGGTGACAGTAGTGAGCAGGTGGCCTAGAGTCGCTCCTTTCAAGTGTTAACCATCCAAAGAAATAACCGGTCTACCACAGTTCAAGAGACCCATCTTACATGCAGCCAAACACATGTACATCATTGTAAATGCACTTATCTCTAAGTGAACACATAGCGAACTTCCAGGATTGGACTTCCGAATATCCTCGGCATAGGACCATATGAGCTTGTATTGCTCATTGTCATCCTCTTCGTTAAATTTTTTGGCTGCATTCCTAGCCCTTCTAGCAAGGCTGAGTGTGATGTTGACTTTAAAGTCCTTCATGACTGTCTCAATTATGGAAGAAAGGTCTCAGCCAGCCTAACTTTTAATTTGTCCAAGTAATGCGCTACCACCCATTTGGTAGAGGCATGACGACTTTTCATCTTTCTCGAGCAAGTGTGAACGTCGTTGTAGCACTTTATTTGAAACATCATTTCACCTTGCATTTTTTAGGTATGCATCTGCCACGTGCATCCTTTCTGGGAGGCAGCCCTCAACCGATGAACGTCACTGTGGCTGAATTTTATCCCGTACCCATTCTTTAACGCATGATCGACAATTTCTTCTCTAATTTTATTCAGTGAACTCTACTTCTTGCCAAGACCCATACCAGTGAACGTGCATTCTAGTTGTGGTAGGTGTCTAGGCCTACTCTCGGCCATGTCAATGTCTTCGTCACTACTAGATTCGCATAATGAACGGAGCTCTTCCTCGTCTTCCTCGTCTAGAGTTGCCGAGATGGATTGCACCATTATAGCAGATTTGTCTCCAATTGAATGTACCTCATTTGGTACGTGAGTTGACATGACCCTCACTTCAACTTGACGGTTAATAACAGATTTCTCGACACTCCAAGACGTCATTTGGTGTTAAATAAATGCTCCAACTTCACCAAAATGCGGTATAATTCAATTCTCACAAATCTCTAGGATTCGCTAATCGCTAACAAAATCACTAAAAAATCTTGAGGACTGTAGTATGAATTTATACAAGACACACGACGCATGATGATGAATCCACTGGGATCATAGTCAATTCGTGGCGGATCGACGACAGAACATCAATATAATATTATTATTTTTAAAAATAAAGATCCACGGTAGAACAGTAAATGATCTGTCGTGGATCAAAGTCAATGCGTTTATCAAAAAACATAAATATGATATTTATTCTATTTATTTTTTATAATTTAATATTTATTTTATTAACAAAAATAGTTTAGAGGTCACAAAGATTTTTCATAAATTAATCTTCACAATAAATAAAACAGACGTGTTGTGGGACCAGGGAAACGTGAGTGGGACCCACTGAAAGTCGGACCCCCGGTTTAATTAGCGTAATCCAATCTCCATACTCTGGGCCCCGCTCTAAAGCAAAATATAATAAGTAAAAGGAAATAGTGGGCCCACTCAGTTAACAATTGCATTTCCGTTAATATAAAAAATATATATATATATGTCGCTAGCGTGACACATTAATTAAAAATAAATGAAAGAATAGTCATTACGAAATTATTACATTTAGAAATTGAATTATGTGGAGCTAAAGGCAACGTACTGAATGATTTGGCGCATTGGGAGTGGATGTCTTTGTAGAAAGAACTCCCACTTACTAAAACTGCCTAGCAAAGTGCTACAAGTCAAGTCACTTTTTAATAATGACACGTGTTGTTACCTCACTTGCTTTTGCATCAAGTCTTGTCAAAGCCATTATTAGATAGACTTGAATTCCAATCACTGCACCAATCTAGATCATTAATTAATTAATAACAACTTAATCAACACTTTAATTAAGGATGATAAGCAACCAATAAAACTCAAAACTTGCAATAATTAAATATTATAATTTTATAGATTAATTTAAGAAAGATCTCTCACATATGCATCCTTGGTGGGCTTTTTATCAGCCCATCAGTCATTCTCTTCGCCCATTTCTCAGTATTCCTTCGCGCGCTTTTCCTTTCCCTTTCTCCTAACAACTCACGTTTCTCATTACAAGTGACGTCTTCCTGCTCAGGTCTCTCCCTCTCTCTCTCTCTCTCTCACTACTTCTTCTTCCTATGCTTTGTCTTTCGGCTCTCGTCTTTACTTCGCGATTCGTACGAATTTAGGTAAATTTTGATCGAATCTTGCTTTATTCTAATTTTTGTCTTTTTATTTTGAAATTTGTGATCAATCTCCCGTATTTTATGGTTTGGAGGGGATAAAAGTCTGAGTAAGGGACACTATTATGTATTGACGTGACTTGGGGACCTACATTTGAGTGTAGCGTGGTAATTTTTAAGTGTTCTGTTTTTGCGTCTGTGAAACCGTGATTGCATTGAAGATTTTGTTTTGGTTCTGTACAGGAAAGATTGTGATGGTTTTTCTTGATCATAGGGTTGTTTTGAGTATATGACATAAACGCTTGGGGCAACACATATTACATCATATTGACTGGTTGAGTCGTTACTTTTGTAGTGAAGGGTAAAAAGAAAGACTAATCCTTCCCTCGGCCCTCTATTTTTACCTTCTAATTTTTAGGTGAAAATTAATTGATACAATTAATGACTTGTTTTATTTATTTGTGATCTTTTATATTAATTGCACCAATTAAAAATTAAGAGGTAAACTTAAAAGGTAAACAGACATTAAACAAAACTTTAAGGAATGTTGTTTAATTGAATACTAAAGCTACCTGCTTAAACATAGTGAGAGTAATTACATTTTCAAGAAAGAGGAATTTTTCTTCTTATGGTTTATTTTATTTTGTGGGATCCATGGAGTTGGTAAAATGGTAGGTGAAGTATAGTATTCAAAATGATTTTGTATACCGAATTGGATAATTACGATAAGTAGAATATTTATATCATGATCTCCAAATGATCTTTTAGTCGCATATTACACATCAGATAACATTGATTGCACATTAGTTATCTTCTGAGAATGATTGCTCCAACACCTCCCATGGAAGTTAAAACTTTTTAAAGCTCTTGTAGGCTAATATATCCTTCTCTACGTTGTTGAGGTATGTATACTGCAAATATGTGGAAAACATTAAAAATTTGTATAATGAATTCTATACCAAGTTTAAAGGCTTCTTAATAGGATGCCCAAGGGAATTGTATAAAGAACCAGGTGAATTCTCGTTTCACCAATTATTTTGGATTTTTTGAACAAATTTCAAAAGCTGGATGGTAAAAGGTTTTAATTTTCTTAGACTCTTCTAAGAGAACTCATTGAGCTTCATGAAAATGAATTAGCACGTGTCAACAATTGTCTTAAAAGTCATAAGCTGTTTGTCAAGCTTTGCCATAGTTAAATATATTTTTTCCCATCTTCCTTCCTATCATCTTGTTCTATGTTTCTCTTCAATAGGCCTTGAACGCTGCTTTCAGGCTATTTTGCAATAACGCAGTGAACGAATGTAATATTCCCAAGAAATGTGGGAGTGAGGAAGAAATCAAAGAAACTCTTGAGAAGGTAGCTATCTAAGGCTTTGTCAGTATTTACCTATCTTATTTAAGTGAACTGTGCCATTGATTTCTGCAGATGGTGAAGCTGCTAGCATATGTTGATAATGAAGATCACCTTTATATGACTATTTTCAGTATTCTGATAAGCTACCTGTAAGGAGCAGCAAGGGAAAGATGGTGCAGGAAAAACATCTGAAAAGCAGGGTCAAAACATCGTTCTCAATTTTGGTTTTTGTTTTCCATGATGATGATCTATGTTCCCATAGAATTTAGCACACAACCACATGACCTTACCCACAGAAGAAATTCTATATCTCTCTCTCCTATCCTCCCCTTTTTTGTACCCCTTTGATGTCAGAAACTAATTATAATTATCTCTTTTTCTTTTCCAAATTACTAAAAAATGGAAATACAAAATAAAAACCAACAAAATTGAGAGTGACATTATTTGTCTTGCTCTTCAGGTGTTTTTCCTAGACCATCTTTCCCATGCTACGCCTAGCATAAGTAAACTGCCGGTGGCTTGCCATATTTAGTCTTAAGCTTACTGCAGCATTTGTTTATAAGAAAAACAATATGGGAACTAAACAGAAATTTTATTCATCTAAGTTGACAACTCATTTTCGATCAGCTCAAATTTTTTTTAATTAAAAATTTACCTATATTACAAAACTAAAAGTGAGATAAACTCAGTAAATAAAAATATGTAAATTAATTCTATGCATTATTATATTTCTATACTTAAAGTTACATATTGGTTGAAACTCATTTTTCAACCTTATCATGCATTCTGACTTTCATTAACCATTTCAAATTTTCGTGCGTTTAGACTTTCATTAGTCATCTTATAATTTTCATACGTTCAGGCTTTCATTAGCCATCTCATTATGTTTTTTTGTCAATTCCATCATATTTATGCATTCATACTCGCATACAAGATGTCTTATTAATTTTATATTTTTTTAATGTCAATATCAAGTCATGTGTGTGCAATTAAAATATTAAGCTTTGAATAATAAAAATAAAGTTGTAGAAAATAAATTAAATAGTAATATGCTTTGTGACGTAGAGTTGATGGCCAAAAGGTTAAAAATTGATAAATTTAATTACCTGGATTCTGAGAAAATAAGGTTTTGAGGGTTTTTCGAGGCTTTCGAATATTCTATTCTGCCAAAAAGATTATTCGTGATTAAATTGCTTTTTAAAATAAAAATCTCTTGAAAGAAATTAGACAGAATTCCATACCAATAAAATCTTATATTGATTAGAGTCGGAGTTGGATTGACTCTGGTAGTTTGAGAGAAATTTGGTTTAACAAAGTTGGGTCCAGTTGGGTGGGCCTTGTTCGATTGGTCCGGTTCAAGTTACTGGTCCGATCCGGTCTAGTCCAACAGGTTCGATTCAGTTCGATTTGGTTCAACAGGTTCGATCCAGTTTAGTTCAATAGATATGGTTCGGTTCAGTTTGGTTCAGTTTAGTAGGTTTGGTCCAGGTAGGATGACCTATGTGAAGGTCCGACCCATGTGAGGGTCCCACCCATATCAGTGGTGTAACACCCCGATATTTTTAAAATGGGTAATTACAATTATCAGGGTATTACGAATGATGAATTCGTAAGAATTTCATTTATTGAGATTAAATGGAATTTACCGTATTTAAAATAAATAATATATATATATATATAATGTTTGAAATTAATTATAATGGTTTTAAATTAAGGACTTATTGAATAAAAATAAGAGGGGTCAAATTATTAAAGATTTAAAATAATGGAAAAGTATTTTAAAGAAATTGGATTAAATTTAATAAATTAAATTTAATTAGTAAAGGATTAAATTAGAATAGGGATTAGAAATTTAATTATTTAACTTGTAATTGTAGGAAGGTATGCTGAACCAGTTCAGCAAGAACCGTATCGGTCTAACATATTAAGTGGTGATGGCCGAAGGCCATCCTGGCGAACCAAAGAGAGAGAGAGAGAGAGAGGGAGAGAGAGAGAGAGACTGTGAGGATCGGGGCGATCGGAGGAGAGATAGCGGCGACGTGCGAGGTGATGGCGACGACGAGCTTGGGCTCGAGTGTTCGAGGTGGTAGCCGACGAGGCGTGGCCGGCTCCTAGAGTGTGAGTGGTCTGGCGAACGACGAGCAATGGTCACGGCGAGTTGCGGGCACGGCTCGGGATCAGGTTTTCTGTCGGCGACGTTTTTCGGCGTTAGTTTGAGGTAAAGCTACCGATTCTTCCTTCCCCTTGGCGTTTTGATGACCGGTGTTGGTTGGGCAGTGATCAACGCAGCGGGGTAGGAGCTTCGGTTCGCGATCGACTGGAGCTTACGGTCTAACTCACGGTTCGGTTCATCCAGTTCATCCCTCTGAATTACTTGCTTGACGGTTCAGTTGGAAGCTGAGAGGCAGAGTCGTGGCGAGGCAATCCGAAGAATCTGCATATGCTAGAAATCATGGGATAAGTGGTTATATTTCAAATTGCCCTTAATTGTTTATAAACAGCGAGAGATGGAGAGTTTGAGGGGATGGCATATGAAGGTAGAGGGAGAGCAGAGCTGATCGGGTGAGCTGGGAACCGAGGTGAGTGTTGCAAGGTGTTTTGGTGAATTGTTCTCCATTCTCTGTCACTGCTCTGTTAATTTGGTTTCTGTCTAATGTGTTATTCTATGATGGGTATTGCGGTGGAATTGTGCTCCGTTGATTGGGTTCTGCCAAGGGACAATCTGTTGGAGATTATAGTGGTGCATGTGGGTGGCTGGTCCTTCGCTGTTTCTCTGCTGCCGTGAGCTGGGTGCCGTGGGATTTCTGTCCCTGAGTGTTAATTCCTCAATTCGGTAAGGAATGGGTAGTGTCCGGCCGTCTAAGCCCTACCCACGAGTATGTGTGTGCGCGTTGTGTATGGTTTGATGATTTTTGTCGTTAGTTTCTCTTTTGGTAATTTCTCTGCTGGTTAATTTTGTGTAGTTCTCTGGATTGCATGGATAGTGCTCAGTATGTTTTCTGGATTGTGTTTATATGTTCATCTGTCGAATGTTCTATATTAGATACTCTGTATGTTCTGTGCATAGCTATTTTTCATGTCTTTGTTGCTGTTAGTTACTAGTTGACATTCTGGATTAGTTTTATAGACTTGTGAATGCTATATAAACTTGGGTGTTATTATATCGTTGTTATGCTTTCTGTTATTCATTTGTCGTTAGTTGATAATTCTTGGAAATGCTCACTGTTTTTGTTAATAGAGTAGGATGTTAGAGTTTATATTTCTTTGTGATATTCCCTCTGTTAATGCCTCAGATGTTCCTCATTGTATTGTCTGTATATTTCTGCACTTGGATACTTCGTAGATTTCTACGCTTGGATGATTTGTGTTAGTTCTTTAAAATCTTTCTTTGTTGTATTTGTTAGAGTACAATTGCTTTGTAGGCTCATGTGTATTTCTCCTGGTGTTGTGTGTTTAATGCTTGCAGGAAATTCTATGTTAAATAGCTTACTAATTGTTAGTTGTTGATCAATTAATTTAAATTAGAAATGGTTAACCAAACCCTTGAGCATATTATCTAAAATAATTAATTATAATTAGTGTAATTAATTAGTATAGTTATTTGTTCAAAATATTAATCTAATCAATTTAGTTAACCTAAATAAGTTAGTTATTAAAAATGTGTTTAAATCACTTGGGTTAATAATGGTAATGAAATTCTATTTTTTGATTGTTAACCCCTTTCCTTACTAAGTCTTTTTAAGCTTACAGTTTACTCGTGGTGTAAGTATCTCTGGAAAAGATAGCGTGTGGATGCGAAGCAGTTAATGAGGGATTTTCACGCGCGAGCGTGTGGGTGGCCAGACTACGAGAAGTAAAATGACAATTCGGGTTGTAATGTAATTTAAATTAAGTTTTCTTTCTTAAATTGTAATTAAATTTAGTTCAATTTCTTTAAATTATTTACGCTTCTGCAAATGATTTGTTTTCCGAAATTTTTTTAAGTGTTCCAAACTGCCCGACGTGCACTCTGATATATTTTCTTAAAATTTAACGTATTTTAAATGTATGAAAAATCCGAGTCGTTACGGTTGGTATCAGAGCCTTTGTTTTAAAAACGATTTTTGTAAATTGCTCTGATAATCGTTTTTAAAACGGAATCTTTCACTTGTTTTAAAACGATTTTTGTAAAATTTAAACGGATTCTATAACCTGTCTGCTAGCACAAGTCTCGATGTGGAAATACTTCATCAACTGTAAGTATTTCAATTAAATTGCTTGTATTTCAATTTGATTCATGTAATTTCTTTCTTTAGTTAAGATTATTTTGAATGAGAATGAGTTATAGTAGAGAATGAACGGTATGTAATGGAGGATAGAGAATAGTGGAATTGTTTGAGGTTTTTATGCAGGATCTTTAGCTTTTGGAGGAGTCTAAAAACAAGAGAGAATCTGCCCAAATTTTTGGAAATAGGAATGAGAAACTAAGTGGAAGGGACTTAGGGTTAAACGGAGTCAGATAGTTAAACGAAATCAGGTAGTTAAGCGAGATACTTAGGTTGAGTATGCACAATGTCTGATGTACACGACGAACGAATCACGATCAACAAGATTGAATTGACAAATGATAAAAAGCGAACTGAAACAGTAAATGGTAAAAAGTGAATTAAGGAAAATGTTAAAAACGAATAGTCAGGTCTGGCTTGGTAGCTAGTATGCCCACAGGTGGTTACGTGCCTGACATCTAGTATGCACACATGAGGTTAGTGGTAGTCTGGCATCGAGGATGCCCACAGGAGACTTACTCGACGAATGAACGAATGACTAATGAAAGATAATAAATGAACAAATGTCTTCACGGAAAGAAAAGATGACAGGTTACAACGGGTAAATAAAGGGTAGACGTGACAGTAAGAGTTGAGATTAAGTATTAAATCACTTGAACTTTTCAACAAAACGAGCACATGAAATGAACCAGAAACAAGAACAGAAACAAAAACTTCGGAAATAGAAACGGATACAGAAACGGTATGAGCACAAAAACCAAAACGAAAACTAAAACGGAAACCGAACCGAAAACTGAAAAAGAAACTGAAACGGAGACTGAAACAGAAATGAAAACGGAAACTGAAAAGAAACAGAAATGGATACAGATACAGATACAGATACAGATACAGATACAGATACAGATACAAATATGGATACAGAAATAGATACAGATACGGATACAGAAACAGATCAAGATACAGATACAGAAACAGAAACAGATACGGATACGAATACGAAAACACATACGGTCATGGATACTGAGGCAGAAACAAAAACGAAAACATAACCTGAAACAGAAACAGGAACGGAGACGAAAACGAAAACGAAGTTTCCAGAGTGATTTCTTGGAATGGATATGGAATGGGAATGAAAATAGAAACGGAAACCGATATTCACACACAAACTGGGAAGCACAAATGGGTTAGAAACCTAAGGGGGTAAATGGGTTAATAGGTGTTATCAGAGTATCGCAGCAGAAGTGTGGAAGAGTGAGTTCGGTAGTTGGATTGACTTTGGTGTTAGATGTTGTCAAGCCAATCCATTAGCTATATCTAGGTACCCGTCAAACCGAGAGGGGTTAAAACAGAAACCTAAGTCGACTAGGATACCAAAACGGGTAGTTAACAAAGTGTTAGAATGGGTAGTTAGCGTTTGTTAAGGGTAAGAAGGGTATTATGTAGGGCAAATTTCGGGGACGAAATTTATATAAGTGGGGAGGTATATAACACCTCGATATTTTTAAAATGGGTAATTATAATTATCGGGGTATTACGAATGATGAATTCGTAAGAATTCCATTTATTGAGATTAAATGGAATTTATTGTATTTAAAAATATATTTCATTCGTAAGAATTCCATTTATTGAGATTAAATGGAATTTATTGTATTTAAATATATATATATATATATAGTGAATTAAATTATAATGTTTGAAATTACTTATAATCGTTTTAAATTAAAGAATTATTGAATAAAAATAAGAGAGATGTTAAATTATTAGGGATTAAAAATAATGAAAAGGTATTTTAATGAAATTGGATAAATTGGATTAAATTTAATTAATAAAGGATTAAATTAGGATAGAGATTAGAAATTTAATGGATTTAATTTAATGATTTAAGGTGTAATTGTAGGAAGGTATGCTGAACCGGTTCAGCAAGAACCAAACCGGTCCAGCATATTAAGAGGCGAAGGCAGAAGGCCATCCTGGCGAACCAGAGAGATAGAGAGAGAGAGAGAGAGAGAGAGAGAGAGAGAGAGAGAGACTGTGAGGATCGGGGCGATCGGAGGAGAGATCGCGGCGACGTGCGAGGCGATGGCGACGACGAGCTTGGGCTCGAGTGTTCGAGGTGGTAGCTGACGAGGCGTGGCCGGCTCCTAGAGTGCGAGTGGTCTGGCGAACGACGAGCAACGGTCAAGGCGAGTCGCGGGCACGGCTCGGGATCAGGTTTTCTGTCGGCGACGTTTTTCGGCGTTGGTTCGAGGTAAAGCTACCGATTCTTCCTTCCCCTTGGCGTTTTGATGACCGGTGTTGGTTGGGCAGTGATCAACGCAGCGGGGTAGGAGCTTCGGTTCGCGATCGACTGGAGCTTGCGGTCCAACTCACGGTTCGGTTCATCCAGTTCATCCCTCTGAATTACTCGCTTGACGGTTTAGTTGGAAGCTGAGAAGCAGAGTTGTGGCAAGCCAATCCGAAGAATCTGCTTCTGCCAGAAATCATGGGATAAGTGGTTGTATTTCAAATTGCCCTTAATTGTTTATAAACAGCGAGAGATAGAGAGTTTGAGGGGATGGTGGATGAAAGCAGAGGAAGAGCAGAGCTGATCGGGTGAGCTGGGAACCGAGGTGAGTGTTGCAAGGTGTTTTGGTGAATTGTTCTCCATTCTCTGTCACTGCTCTGCTCTGTTAATTTGGTTTCTGTCTAATGCGTTATTCTGTGATGGGTATTGCGGTGGATTTGTGCTCCGTTGATTGGGTTCTGCCGAGGGACAATCTGTTGGAGATTATAGTGGTGCATGTTGGTGGCTGGTCCTTCGCTGTTTCTCTGCTGCCATGAGCTGGGTGCCGTGGGATTTTTGTCCCTGAGTGTTAATTCCTCAATTCGGTAAGGAATGGGTAGTGTCCATCCGTCTAAGCCCTACCCACGAGTATGTGTGCGTGCATTGTGTATGGTTTGATGATTTTTGTCGTTAGTTTCTCTGTTGGTGATTTCTTTGTTGGATAATTTTGTGTAGTTCCCTGGATTGCATGGTAGTGCTTAGTATGTTCTCTGGATTGTGTTTATATGTTCATCTGTTGAATGTTCTATATTAGATACTCTGTATGTTCTGTGCATAGCTAGTTTTCATTTCTTTGTTGCTGTTAGTTACTAGTTGACATTCTGGATTAGTTTTATAGACTTGTGAATGCTATATAAATTTGGTTGTTATTATATTGTTGTTATGCTTCATGTTATTCATTTGTCGTTAGTTGATAATTCTTGGAAATGCTCACTGTTTTCATTGATAGGGTAGGATGTTAGAGTTTATATTACTTTGTGATATTCCCTCTGTTAATGCCTCGGATGTTCCTCATTGTATTGTCTGTATATTTTTGCTCTTGGATACTTAGTAGATTTCTACGTTTGGATGATTTGTGTTAGTTCTTTAAAATCTTTCTTTGTTGTATTTGTTAGAGTACAATTGCTTTGTAGACTCATGTGTATTTCTCTTAGTGTTGTGTGTTTAATGCTTGCAGGAAATTCTATGTTAAATAGCTTATTAATTGTTAGTTGTTGATCAATTAATTTTAATTAGAAATGGTTAACCAAACCATTGAGCATGTGATCTAAAATCATTAATTATAATTAGTGTAATTAATTAATATAGTTATTTGTTTAAAATATTAATCTAATCGATTTAGTTAACCTAAATGAGTTAGTTATTAAAAGCATGTTTAAATCACCTGGGTTAATAATGGTAATTAAATTCTATGTTTTGATTGTTAACCCCTTTCCTTACTAAGTCTTTTTAAGCTTACAGTTTACTGTGGTGTAGGTATCCGCAGGAAAAGATAGCGTGTGGACTTTAACAGTTGATGAGGGATTTACACGCTCGAGCGTGTGGTTGGCCAGGCTACGAGAAGTAAAATGACAATTCGGGTTGTAATGTAATTTAAATTAAGTTTTCTTTCTTAAATTGTAATTAAATTTCTTTAAATTATTTACGCTTTCGCAAATGATTTGTTTTCCGAAATTTTTTTTAAGTGTTCACAACGGCCCGGCGTGCACTCTGATATATTTTCTTAAAATTTAACGTATTTTAAATGTATGAAAAATCTGGGTCGTTACAAGTGGGGTGCACAATCTCACATCGTTTAAGAGAGTGGAAAATGCATGATTTATAAGTAGGGTTCTCCTCCCTACTTTAATACAACACATTTTTAGCTACCTCTAAGAACAAAATCTTGTGGAATTTGGCAAAAAACAGACAATATTGTACATTAGGGAACATTAGAAATGGTATTAGAGTCAAAGTGTGCCCAACGGGGACGTCAAGTCCTCAAGGGGGAGATTGTGGCAGCCCCACCTATGAAGGCCAAGATGATACATCTGAGAGTTCAACCTATATCAGTGGGGGTGCACAATCCCACATCGCTTAGGAGAGTGGAAAATGCATGGTTTATAAGTAGGGTTCTCCTCCCTACCTAGCACAACACGTTTTGGACTAACTCCAAGAACAAAACCGTGCGAGATTCGCCCCAAAACAGACAATATTATATTGAGAGGACTAGGGAATGTTACATATGATATCATAGCCAAATCCTAACCGGAAGTGTGGCTGACGAGGTTGTTGGGTTCCCAAGAAGGGAGATTGTGACATCTTGCCCTATAAAGATCAGGATGACCTATGTAAGGGTCTGACTCATATCAATGAGGGTGCATAATCTCACGTCGCTTGAGAGAGTGGAAAATGCATGATTTATAATTAAGGTTCTGCTCTCTACCTAATACAACGCATTTTGGGCTAACTCCAAGAATAAAACTGTGCAAATTTTGACAAAAAAATAGAGAATATTATACTGAGAGGACCCGATAACGTTACACTTATCATTTCTAACTAATACCCTAAACATGTTTTATGATTGACTTTGTAGAAAAATGCTAGCTATGAGGCTTTTTGGCAGATGTTTCAACAAGGACCATGAAAGGACTTTTCTGACAAAGTTAAAGCAACTTTGTGGGGGACAGTTTACCCAAAAAATGGGGAGGATGGTAAGTAGTCCAACCATTTTTTTTCACCCTAAATTCAAGTCTTATCGTATCGTTACACATTTGAAGAAGGTTATTATTTCAGCTGTTGTTTGCCTTTTTCCTCTTTTAGATCACAAATATAGTTATTGCCTAGGAGAATCATGGCTATTTCGGGTAATACCTCTAGAATAACCAGGCTGCAAATCCCAGAATTGTGTCCTTACTACTAGAATGTGGCCAAGTTATAAATCTTGTGACTCAATCTCCTAGGCGAGATTGCGAGTATTTGTTTGAATTATTGATAATATTTAGGCCTCCATCATCTTAATGTTCTTTGAACTCTTCCTTTTCAGGCTAGGTGTGTGGTAACTTTCAAGGCATACTTTAAAACCAAAACAAAGAGAAGAAAACTCTCATGGATTTACACTTCGAGTAGCTGTAATATTATATTGTAAATTTTGATCAAAATCCTATCGACTTGGTTATAACAACCTATCAGGTAATTCTCTATTCTTTTCCAAAAATCTTCTATCCTTGGCATTAGATTTTAGGACTATACTTTCTCGAATATTGCAATAAAGGCCAAATATGGACTTTCTGACTTCAGTCGCACATGTATGTTTGACAGGCCACAATTCTTCTTCTCTTCAACACTGCAGCTTCTCTGATATCACGACCCAAAGGAACATAACTGAAGATGACTTGGTTAGCTTACTCACACCCTTTCCTGCTCTAAGCATAAAATCCTCAACAATGAACTGAACACTAACACAGTCAATTAGACTGACTATTTCATACCATTCTAAATTCACTGACGAAATGATAAGAATTGAGGTTTGTATTTGTTTATGAAGTAAGACTCACAACGTTATTTGTATTTCATTTTCGTGCGAAATTTGCTTGCTTTATGAATTTGTTCTCAATTTCAGATTCAACTTTTAGTAATGGATGAAAAGACAAAGATATGTGAAGTTGTTGTCAATAATTGGCAATATGGAATTGATGCGGCTATTGTGTGAATAATGTGATAGAATTTTTCTAAAAATCCGTTCGTCTCATATTTATTGTTGTTGATTCAACTATTTCATTTGTACTAGTTGCGGATAGAGAAATATTTTTCGAGTACTAACACTTTAGAATATTGACCACCTTTATTAAAATAATATAATAATCTCCTACTTGGATTATGTTATGAACTTTTATTCTCATACTTTCATTGTAAAACTTTTATTCTTGATTTTGCCAAATCAGAATTACATAAAGTTCAAACGAACACCATAACATTGATCCGTCGACTGGCTCCGTAGAGTCTTAGTGGTCTATCTATACTATCGACCATACCTAGACCCAAAACAAAGTTCCACAACCATAATGCTTGAATAGTGGCCTCAAAACATGCCACAAATTCTGCCTTAATAGTGGAAGTAGCAATCGAAGATTGTTTTTCACTTTTTTATAATACAACTTCTCTGGCTAATAAGAACACATAACCGAATGTAGATGTCCTCAAGTCTACACATCTGGCATAATCTGAATCTGAATATCCCACTACTTCAAGATGTCTTGATTTTCTGTACGTGAACATGTAGTCATTTGTTCCTCGCAAGTACATAAGAACTTTCTTTGCAGTTTTCCAGTGATCCATTATTGTGTTACTTTGATATCAGCCCAATATCCCTACTGCAAAACTGATGTCTAACCGAGTATAGGTCTGAGCATACATTAAGCTTCCTATAGCTGATGCATATGGAATAGATTCTATTGCCTTACGTTCCAAATCATTTTTGGGACATTGCATTTTACTAAATTTGTCTCTTTTCTGAATTAGAGCTACACCAGTGGAACACTTATCTATTCTAAATCTCTCTAGAATTTTATCGACATAGCCTTTCTGAGACAATCCTAGTAAACCTTGTTGCCTATCACAAAATATTTCTATTCCTATCAGATAGGATGCATTGCCCATATTTTTCATTTCAAAATTCTTTGAGAGAAAAACTTTCACGTCATGTAATATTCCTTTATTATTGGCAACAAGAAGAATATTGTCAACATATAGAACCAGAATAATAAACTTACTGCCACTGACCTTCATATAGATACATTGGTTAATGGTGTTCTCTACAAAACCATATGGCGTAATGATATTGTTAAACTTAATATACCATTGTGTGAAAGATTGTTTTAATCCATATATTGACTTCTTTAATTTACACACTAACTTTTAATTTCCAAGAAATGAAAATTCTTCTTGTTGATCCATATATACTTCTTCCTCTAAGTCACCATTAAGAAAGACGGTCTTTACATCCATTTGGTGAAGCTCTAAATCACAATAAGCTACCAAAGCCATAACTATTCTTAAAGAGCATTCTTTGAAACTAGAGAGAACGTCTCTTTATAGTCAATGTCGTCTTTATGAGTATAACTTTTGGCGACAAGTCTGGCCTTATACCTTTCGATGTTACTTTTCAAGTCATGTTTGGTTTTGAAAACCCACTTACAACCGACTCGTTAAAAACCTTCACGTAACTTTACAAGTTCCTAGACTTTATTGTCATCCATCGATTTTAACTCTTCTTTCATAGCATTCAACCACTTTCCAGAATCAGAACATTTCATGGCTTGTTTGAATGAGTCTGGGTTCTTATCGTTACTCAAATCACATTCATCTTCAAGTGAATAGATCACGTAATTATTAAAAATTATTGGTCTTTTCTGCCTTACAGATCTTCGAAATTCTACTTCTTGTGATTGTTCACCTATGACTTCAACATCATTAATTAGCTCATCATTGACACGTTCTTCTTAAGTGGTTTGAATATTCATATGTCGTTCCGACTGTAGGATCGATATATGCCTATGCGTGTGTGGGGAGATTAGATGGGTGGGGGGGGTGTAAATATAGCGTTCTAATAATTTCGTGCAATATTTAATCTCTAAATCCCTATATGATTTATCATATACAATTAAAACATAAAATGCAGAAATTAAATAGAGGGTTAGAGAGTGTGTACAATATATGTTTACGCGGTTCGGCAAACCTGCCTACATCTGTGCTCCAAGATTCCACTTGGAGATCCACTAAACTATTGGCTTAAGGTGCCAATAAAACCATTTACAAATTGATTATTAATGGGGTGTCACCCTTGACTAATTCTAAGGTCGTCAACCTTTGACTATTATGAGGCGTTACCCTTAATTTGACTATTGCAGGGAGTCACCCATTGATTGAACTTACGGGCGTTCAATCGAGCCTATGATTGTTTCGGGGCGTCATCCTTTTGTGATGAATGCTTAGGGAATCACCCTTTACAATTAAGCACAATAATATAGAATACGGAAATTAAGCTCTAAACACTAATCCGAATTCTCCAAATATTAACTCACAAGTTTATGGGTGGGGAGAATTGAATTTATAATAGCTCACAGTGTGTATGAATCGAGTCTTGAATTTGGCAGGGCTTCGTCTCAATTCTCCATTTGTTATTTTGAGCTTGGAGTGCTTCTTAATTTATAGACCACAGAATTTTTGAATTATCATCAATGTTTTCGGTCGACCGCATATAGTCGTTGCATATTTAGCCGTTGAAAATTCGACCATTGGAAATCTATCCGTTGGCAAAGTCTGGACTTTTCGGTCGCAGAGCCTTGACCTCTAGTTGTCCAAAAACACTAGGAGCTCTCTGTTATGCTTTTTCGGTCGCAGAGCCTCGACCTCTAGTCATCAGAAAAAACGCAGAAAACTTACAGATTCAAATCGTCCTCGATCGCACTCGACCGGGCTCGACCGCTACTCAACCGAAAGACTCTAGAATAGTCTTGGTCGCCTCTCCATGTCCGCAGCTTGTCCTCAAGCAATTCCAAATCAAACCTTGAATTATTCTAATTCTCAAAATGATATGCAACACTACATAGACTTAGATAAACATGTTAGAACATTAATAATACCCATTTTAAGGGTGTTTCCAATAAACATAGATATAAATATTATTATAAAAACATTAAGAGTAATATTCGAATAATGTCAAATATAATTTATTGAATTTATTAATTAGACAACATTTCAGTTATAATCAAAATAAAATTTAATCTAACTAAAAGGCTAACAATCTTCTACTTTTTGATAATGATAAAATTCAATAAGTTGGTTATCCTAAAAGCTAAGCATGTGCATATAGTTTTACATATTAGAGCTCTCCCTCTTAAGTTATGCAATTTGTCAAACAATTAATTTCATGCATATATGATATTCCAATTATTATTTCATAAGAATTGTCACTCTCCCATAATCAACTTATATATCTCTCTCCCTCTTTTTTTGTCATGATCAAAAAGAAATTTCATGGGGATGGGAGTTCTAAACAACCTCATCAAAATTCAACAACAAATAATTCTATCTCTTATAAAAAAAATTTCTCCCCCTTTTTCAAAGAATCAATCCAAAAACAAACAATGGAGGGAATCATCCAAATCCAATTTGTGGTTATAAATAGAGATACCAAGATAATATATCACATTCAAAGCAACTTCAATCAAAAAATATTGTCCCATTTTTGTCATTAATGATATAAATTCATTGGAGGGATTAAACATTAGAGTCCAAGAAATAGATGTCAATTGAAAGAATTAGATACCAAAATGAGATCCAAGAAATATATACCAATTTAAGATTAAGAATGATAAACCAATTTTCATTTCCTAGAGTGATATCAATTGAAGAAATAAGAGGTTAACTAATGATACCAATTGATGATTCACAATTAGATATAAAACAAGTTTTTCAAAGATTAATATCAATTGTTAATCCAAAGTTAAAATCAAATTAATTTTAATAAAATGATACCAATTGTAAATTCAAAATGAAAACAACCAAAATTCTATGAAAGATACCAAAACTTAAAATCAAATCAAATTTACTTATCTCTTCCCCTATGTTAATCACAAAAATAGCTTAGTGGGGATATAATCCAATTTAAAGTTTTGCTCTCCCCCTTAGAGCAATAATAAAACAACTTAATAAATTTCTCCTCTTATAAATTTATAAACTAGCATATCAACTAGCATATAAGAGGGAATACAACCAAAAAATTATGAAACATTCAAGTTTAACTAAAATATATACGAATTGAAAAACAATCCATAGATGAATTCAAAATTTGAAAATAAATTTTCTCCCTCTATCATTATGCACAAAATCAAATAGTTGGGGAAACCAAATATGATACCACATGAAAATCCTTAAAAAATTATACCAATTGTAGAGAGAAATGATTTCATTGATACTAAAACAAAAATAATTTTATAAATGATACCAATTGAAAAAAAAAGTCTAATGATTCCAATTGTTGAAATGATACCAATTTGTTGAATTCAACCTAAAATCAAAGATTGATACCAATTTAAAGATTTGAAGTAGTAGAAAAGGTAATGATACCAATTTTAGAAGTTTAAAGCAACTGTGGTATTAAAAACCAATCTAAAAAATACTAATTGATATAATCTATCTTTCAACGATATTCAAGTTAAAAACATTTCTCTTCCCCTAAATTATTGCACATAGTCAAAACATTGAGGATGAAAATCCAAGATAGATACCAATTGTAAAAGTTTAAAATCAATAGAAATAACCAATTTAAAGATTTCAAAATAAAGTCATTATTGATACCAATTTAGAGATTTCAAAACAAGGATAAATATTGATATCAATTTGAAAATCAACTACAAACTTTTCCCCTTTTAAATCAATAAATCAAATCGTTTGGAGAAAATATCAAAGTTTAAGCAATAAGCAGAAACATAATCATTAAAACCAAAACAATTGTATTTTTCTCCACATAAATTAATTAATAAATAAAATCTATGGGGAATTAACAAAGTTTAAGCTAGTGGAAGTAAATTCATCAAAACTAAAATTAAATTCAACATTTCAAAGAACTCAATGATCTCGATACAATTCAATTTTCTCCTCTTTTATCCATATGCAAATTTAATCCAAAGGAGAAACCAACAAATCAAAATTGATATCCAATAATTCAATATATAAATCTAGAGAACCAATTGTTGGAAGAAATACACAATCAATATATTAATGGAAGGAATAAAGCACATTTCAACTTATATATACAAAGAGATCAAAGCTAACAACTAATCCAAAAAAAATTTCAACTAATCAGAGTCAAACAATTTAATCCACTCAAAAATAACAAACAAGTCCAAATTACAAAAATGTGTACCTCCATGAGTTTTAATTTCATTTTTAATGCATTGGAGACAATTTTAGAAGCTTCTCCCTTGTGTTGGATATTCAAGTATCAATTCTCCTTTTAAGCTCCTTGGGAGAATGTCCAACCTACAACAAAAATTAATTGATTTTCTTTGGTACCCAAATCATTTTGGGTCCATTGTTAGAGATTTGGTTCCTTTAGGAACCCACACCAGTTTACAATTGAAATTTGATTTAAATTTAGAATTTAAATTCAAAGGATAAACATATTTAGAATTAACATTTGATTTCAATTTAGAATTCAAATTTAATAGACAACAAAGTGATTTATGTCCTAAACAATTGCAAGAATTACAAATAGATGGACTAACAAATAAATTAGTGCATTCTTTTTCTTTACAAAGGGTTTATATCAAATTCAAAACTATATTTAAAATTTTGCTCCCATTAGTGAATTTAAGCATAATCAAATTTAAATAATTATTTTAACTTTCAATTCACTAATATCATCATCACGTGATTTGATAGAAATATTCAATTCATCATTCTTAATTTTCAAATCACAAATCTCATGCTCATGACTTTTAATAGTAGTAATCAAATCACAATTTTTAGTATTTAATGAACTAATTTCATTTTCATGTGATTTGATAGTAGAATTCAATCCATCACTCAACAATTTCAAATTACTACTATCATGCTCAAGAGATTTAAAGGAAGCATTAGATTAATCAATCATGCTATTTAATTCAACAATTTGATCCTTAAAAGATTTATCTAACTTAGCATGCTTTTTGATCAAATTGCTATGCTCCTTTTTCAATAGCTTATATTTATATTTAAGTTCATTAAGACTTTCTAGCAATTCATGTATTAAATCACTATCATCATCACCATTAGAATCAGAATCAGAATTGCTATAATAGTCATTTACCTCAACTTTATTGGCCATAAAACATACGTTGGCCACTTCCTCTTCCTTTTTGGAGGTTGAGCTTACTTCGCTTTTATCCGATCGATTTGTGCCTACATATGTTAGTTAAAGAGATTTTCAAATATTAAAAGCACTAACACATGTTTGAACTCTATCCAATTCACTTCTACTCAAGGCACAATATAAAACATTCATTGCTTTAACATTTAAATTCCAATTGTTTTTATCTAAATCATTGAATTCACATGATGGTCTAGGAACATTAATCCCATTTTCAATGATTTTCTATAACGTATAATCAATAGATTGTATAAAAATTTTCATCATACACTTCCAATATAGATAATTACTACCATTAAATAATGGAGGTGTAGATGTACATTGACCTTCAACAAACATATTGAAATCCATAATCAAATTATTCAATTTAAGATATCACACAAATTTATCAAATAATTTATAGCTAGAAATTTATACCAAAAATTCAATCAAATTTATTCAAATAAATTTCTACAAGAGATTTTACAATATGCATAAAAAAGCATAAAAAATTTAAATACCTGCTATGATACTAATTGTAGGATCGATATACATCTATAGGGGGTAGGCGGGGGGGTGAATAGAGCATTCTAATAATTTTGTGCGATATTTAATCTCTAAATTCCTATGTGATTTATCGTATACAATTAAAACATAAAATGCATAAATTAAAAAGAGAGTTAGAGAGTGTGCACAATATTTGTTTACGCGGTTTGGCAAACCCACCTACATCCGCGCTCCAAGATTTCACTTGGAGATCAACTAAACTATTGGCTTACGGGTGCCAATAAAACCATTTACAAATTGACTATTAATGGGGCGTCACCCTTGACTAATTCTAAGGTCGTCAACCTTTGACTGTTACGGGGCGTCACCCTTAATTTGACTATTATAAGGAGTCACCCATTGATCGAACTTACGGGCATTCAATCGAGCTTATGACTGTTTCGGGGCGTCACCCTTTTGTGATGAATTCTTAGGGAATCACCATTTACAATTAAGTACAATATAGAATACGAAAATTAAGCTCTAAACACTAATATGAATTCTCCCAATATTAACTTACAAGTTTATGGGTAGGGAGAATTTGATTTACAATAGCTCACAGTGTATATGAATCGAGTCTTGAATTTGGCAGGGCTTTGCCTCGATTATCCGTTCGTTATTTTGAGCTTGGAATGGTTCTTAATTTATAGATCGCAGACTATTTGGATCATCCTCAATGTTTTCGGTTGATCACATATAGTCGTTGCATATTTAGCCATTGAAAATTTGACCGTTGGAAATTTGTCCGTTGGCTAAGTTTGGACTTTTTGGCCATAGAGCCTCGACATTTAATCATCCGAAAACACTCGGAGCTCTCTGTTATGCTTTTTCGGTTGCAAAGCCTTGACCTCGCCTCAACCTCTAGTCATCCTAAAGCACTCGGAGCTCTCTGTACTGCTTTTTCGGTCGCAGAGCCTCAACCTCTAGTCGTCCGAAAATACGCAGAAAACGTACATATTCAAATTGTCCTCAACCGCACTTGATAGGGCTCGACCGCTACTAGACCGAAAGACTCCAAAATAGTTTTGGTCACCTCTCCTCATCCGCAACTCGTCCACAAGCAACTCCAAATCAAACCTTGAATTATTCTAACTTCCAAAACGATATGCAAAACTACATAGACTTAGATAAATATGTTAGAACATTAATAATACCCATTTTAAGGGTATTTCCAATAAACACATATATAAATATTATTATAAAAACATTAAGAGTAATATCCGAATGATATAAAATACAACTTATTGAATTTATTAATTAGACAATATTTTAGTCATTATCAAAATAAAACTTAGTCTAACAAAAAGGCTAACACCGACATGTTGCGAGATTGTGACACAACAAGAGGAACAACAACTTGATGAGAAATTCTAGGTGTTGTTACCTCTACCCAATTCTCTTGAATATTCATTTTTTGTGTAATATCCTGATTTCCATAATGGGATTAAATAAAGATAATTGGAAATTAATTGAGTCTATTTGGATTATTGAGAATTTTTTTTTAAAGCCGACTGGATGGAAGTGAATTGGACCCCTAATAATGATCTAACAATCCGGGAATAAGTCGACGGAAAATTTGAAGAATTTTAAGTAATTGGATGATTAAATTGATAAGTGTTTACTATAAATATATATATATTAAAAGAAAATAATAATAAGAATAGGGAACGTGGTTTAATAGTATTCGCAAATTTATCTAAAATGAAAATAGTATTCACATGGATAACACCGTGTATTTTTCATTCACTTTAACCATAAACTTACATGTGACAATCAATTCAAATTAAGTGACTTTAATTGAATTGGTTGAAGAGAGGCTGATGGAGATGCTTTACCTCTCATCCCAACGTACATAAACACTTTGCTCAACTTCTGAACATTCTTTTATGGTAATTTTCTCTAGAGACTTGCAAATCAATGGTCTTGAGGCGGGACATATGGATTTTAGATCTGGCAGGCCCTCCAATAATAGTGTCTTTAACTTGGGAAGAGTGATTGGTGTCGTACCCTCATTTACATCTTTCTCATCATCCCCCCACTCTCCTATTATCTCTTTCTCTCTCTCTATTTATATATATATATATATATATATATATATATATATATAAATAATTAAAATAAAAAAATTAAAGAAAATAAAAAAGAAAAAGGAATAGCCACGTGTCTGAAGCGAGAAGCAGGGAGAAAGTGGGGAAGGGGAATCGGAGGGGAGAGGCGACGGTGAGACGCGAGAGGCGAGCGGGAGGGGGCGCTCAGAGTGCGACGACCGTCCAGCTACGGCGACGGCGATGCGGCTCGGGTTCGCGTCGGCTCTGGCCGGCGATGTGTTCGGCGACGTTTTCAGCGACAAAATTGGTACATTCGTCAGTTTGTTGAAACTATTGTTGGCTGGATGTAGAAATCAGAGGGGTGAATCAACGAGATCTGATTCGTTGATGGGTCCCCTGCGTTGACTGTGTGGGTTCGAACTCGACTCATAACCCGGGAAGTCCGAGCTGAATCTGACTAATTCGGGTCGAGAAGTTGTTGGCAGAAGACAACTTCTTAAAGTCTTCCAGCTGTATTGTCGGCAGAAGACCGCCTCTTGAATGTCTTCCAGCTGCTGAGAACGTGGAGAAATCAATTTGGAAATTAAAGCATCATTGAGGTGGGTGGATCTGTGTTTTCCTCCTGATAAATTCACTGGCAGAGAGTGAGAGGCAGAGAGAGGGTGAGTTGAGAAGGCTGAAGATTTGAGCTCCTCGGGTCTTCGAGTTATTCTTGTGAGGTTTCCTTCTCTCTGTTAGTCATTTGGTTTATGTTTTGTAGTTCTGTTTGTGGGAGTTGTGGTGTTGTTGGAACTCAGTCGAGCGTGGAGTTGTGGAAAAGAAATGTTGTTCTAAATGTTAGAATCAATAATTGATTGATGGAAATTTATGCTCTGTTAAGGAATTGTCCTCTGTTGGTTAAGCTTAACTTGGTGATTTCATTTGGGCATTTCATTGAGTGATAGAGTTGTGAAGGAGAAAGAGATTAAGTGTATTGGGATTATGATATGTGGTTAAGTAATGAATAAGGAGTTTTGGTTTAGATGCCGTTAAGAGTAACAAGTTGTTTAGAGTTTGTGATTATTAACTAATGGGTTATTTAATTATCTCTGAAGGTATTGGAGTGGAAGAACTTATATACCGAATTGCTACAGACGTTAGGTAAGGAATTGGGAGATTTTGGCTGTCAAAGCCCTACCCACAAGTTGATATGTGTGTGTGAGTTTTGTTTACAACTTATGATTGATTTTCTAATTCTCCTCTTAACCATGATTTTAGAAACGGAAGGTTAAAGCTATGGTGAATCAAAGCATGAATAATGAGAAATTGACATATGGGTTTGATTTTCTTTAATTTTTGGTCATTTGTTCTTCAATGTGCAGATAATGGTTGATGGTAAATTTTGTTGCCCTAAATTTAATTCAGTAACATATGGAATATCTATGCTAGTTTAAAGCATGTGGAATATCTAGATTAGATGATGTAATTTAATTGTTCAAAGCATTGAAATGCTTGATTTAGTTTATAATGCTGTTATGGTTCTGGTTAGAAACCTTCTGGTTTAGTCGAATTATTGAGCATGTTTTGGTTGACTTCGTTAAGCATATTGTCATGAAGCATTACTTTTAGTTTTACTCTTCTTATTAACTCGTTGGTACGTTTCGTTAGTTACATTTCGTTGTTATTTGTCGTCAAGTCCGAAGCTTGTTCGTAGGATTTATTCTCCTTATAGTCCATTATTAATTTCCGTTAGTTTACTATTATAATGCCATGAGTTTATAAAGCATGTCTGTTAATTCGTTGTCATTCTTTTCATTATGAGAAGCATGTAATGACCTTCGTTTCATTCGTTGTTTAATAGTATCGCCTAATATATTGCTATTGCTTATTATACATGTTTCGTTCGGTTAGAAAAAGTTAGGTTAAGTCCATGCTAATAGAAACCAAGTAGGAGGGTAACCATCGGAACGGTACCCACATGCATGAGTGAGGAAGAATGAAACGAAAAAGAAAGAACCCTAAAGGCGGGTATATGCAGGGAAAAGGAAGAACCCTAAAGGCGGGTATATGCCGGGAAAAGAAAGAACCCTAAAGGCGGGTATATGCCAGGATAAGAAGAACCCTAAAGGCGGGTATATGCCGGAACTAGGGAGTTGGGGTAGATGGGTAGTCTGGATCTAGCCTAGCTACTAGGATACACCCCTACCAAGACGGGAAAGGGACTAGTAGCCCACAGGGGATTAGTTTCCGTACAGCTATGCCATCTCAAAGGAAAACCTCCAATCTCCAAGCTCGATGTACGAGTTTTAACGAATGAATGTAGAAAACAAATGAAATGAAATGAAAGAGTTGGGTTGAGTGGCCCTCAATCCAACGAAGACTAAAGAGAGAATGCATAAGTGTCTTTCCCCAATCCTTACTGAGCATAAGCTCATGGGGTTGATCCGACACAGACGCCAGTGGAGTAGTAGTATAGTAGAGTATGGTACGGTATGAAGAGAATAAGTGTTAAAATTCAATTTGAGTTAGATTTGATTTCAATTATGTATGAACGCTGTTTTCAAGTTATAAATAAATTCGTTTGAAAATGTTAAGTGTCAATTGTACTTTAATTGAATAATTGGAAACCTTGTATTTTGAAAAATGTTTTATCAGCCATTTATTGACATAATTTCCTACTCGATAAATTAGTTTCTAGTTTAATTAGTTTTCTCATTTAATATGCTTCCGCAAATTTTTATTAATTATTTCTCTTAGGAATGAAACATGAAATGAACGATTTTATTATCGATCCGAATTTTTACACACTCTGATAACCCTCCGTTTTAAATTAAAATGACCTTAAGTTTAAATGAGTTTTAAAATGGTATTAAGGATCTGGGTCGTTACATTTTGTGATCCATCACTCCCACTGAACTTGTCATTCTCAATGAATCGAGCATTTCTAGACTCTAATATTATTGTACTATGATTTAGACAAAAGAACATATACTCTTTTGACTTTTCTGGATTGTCGATGAAGTAACCATTGATGGCTCTTGCTTCGAGCTTCTTTTCATGTGAATTATAAATCTTTACTTCTATCGGACAACCCTAAACATGGAGATGTCTCAAACTAGGTTTTCTTCCCATCCACAATTCATAAGGTGTCTTAGGAAGTGCCTTACTAGGAACCCTATTAAGAAGATACATAGGGTCTTTAAACCGTACATCCACAATGATAAAGGTACTTTACTATAATTCATCACACTCTTAACAATTTTGATGAGAGTACGATTTTGCCTTTCAACTATACCATTTTGTTGTGGTGTTCCTGGCATTGTATACTATGCACAAATGCCTCGACTTTCGAAAAACCTAGTAAATAAACCTTTATTTTGTCCATTTTCATTAAATTTACCATAATATTCACCATTTCTATCAGACCTAACCACCTTTGTTTTTCTATCTAACTGTCTTTCTACCTCATTGATGAACACTTTTATAATGTTCATCGCTTGAGACTTTTCATGCAGTAGATATAAATAACAATATCGTGAGAAGTCATCGATAAAAGTGATAAAATACTCACCACTCCATGAAAGAGTGTCGAATGGATCACATATGTCAGTGTGTATCAATTCTAAGAGCCCACTACTTCTTGTGGTGGGATACTTGGGTGTGTGCTTAGTTTGCTTTTCTTTAATGCAATCTATACACACGTCCCACTTAGTAAAATCTAATTTAGGTAAAATTTTACCTTTCATTAACCTTAACATCATTTCTTTAGATATATGATGTAAACGTTGATGCCACAAGAAAGCAGAAATTTCATTCATTGCACTACGTTTAATTCCAACAATATGATCAACATGAAATAGAGATTCAATAAAATTAATATCAAGATTGAAGCGATACAAATAATCTATCAAAAACCACAACCATAATAGTATTTTTGTTTGTACAATGAAAACACACCATTATCAATCTTAACACTAAAACCGACATCGTCTAACCTTGCAACATAAACCAAATTTCTAGTACATTCAGAAATATAAATACACTTTTCTAGATCCAAATGACAACCAATATCCAGGATCAATCTATACGTTCTAATTCCTTCTATTTGTGCCTTCATTCTATTCTCCATATACAATAACTTTTTAGTTCCGTTTATGGGCTGGATTGAAAGAAATTATAACACCCTAACTTTTTAAATTGGACAGTTGTCGGGGTATTACCAAGGGCATTCTTGAGCGTTAGGACAAAGAGTAATTTCGTTACGTTTTCCCCATTTACGCAATGTAATCGAAGTGTTGGAGTTGGAGGATATTACATGGCGTATCTATACGTGTCATTTGATGACGTGTATTTATGAGGGAAATGTTAAAGGATATGAGTTAAGTATGGAAAGATGAAGAAAAGTGGGAATTTTGGGTGTTGGGACGAGGTAAGGATGAGATGTGGCATCCTAATGTGACTGGAGAGGAACTTCGGACGCATGCGGACGAACTTGCGGACGTGATGTCGTCCGCAAGTGCTTGGCCACGCCAGCATTAGAGTTAGGACGACTTGGGGACGAGATTTCTCATCCTGACTTCACTGTACAGTGGAGTTGCGGACAAGGATCCGGACGATGCGGACAAGAAGAGTAGCGTCTGCAGCGACTCTGTTCTAAACCTGGACAGTTTCGGATGAGTCCGGACGGTTGCAGACAAGTTGAAGTATCGTCCGCTTTGCCTCTGTCTGATTTTAGGACACTTTCGGACGATAGTGTGGACGCTAGTATGGACGTGAAATGGCGTCCACACCTCACCTGCGGACAGTACGGACAAGGCGGGGACGTGTTTTCCCATATGAAGCCTCAAAATAGCCTGCGATATTTAGCCTTGCGTACGAAGTACAGACGAGACCTAAGCGTCCGAAACAGCCCAGACCTACGGAATAAAATAAAAAGAAAATGATGGAAATCGTTGAATAACCCGATTTCCTGACAAGAATCGATCCTCCCCTCTCCATGGGCGATGAAAAATCGTCCCCTCTACGCCATAGCTGACTTGCCCCCTCTCCTATGATCATCATGGTGTCCCTCCCCTCTTCCAGGTAATATCCTTCTCTCCCTGCCTTTCAGTCTTCATTTTCTGCGAGAAGCTCTCCTTCCCTGCACGAAACCTCTCTGTCTGTGAGTGGAGAGTTGAGTGTTGAGAGTGTGTGAGGAGCGATAAGTTGGAAGAGTGAGTTGAGAGGAGTGAGCTACGTGGGTAGGTGAAGTTGGAGCTTGGTGGTGAGCTGCTCCCTACCGCCGTGTGTAGTGAGTGGAAGTTGGAGTGTTTTACCTGAATTTTGTCTCCAAATTGGTAAGGAAAATGAGGTGCTTTGGCCATTGAGGCCCTACACCACAAGTATGGGTGTGTGTGTTTTGTTGTTGTTAGTTGCTGTAGTGTAGAAATTTATAGTGTAAAATATGTGATGTTCCCTTTTATTGTTGACCCTTGTTTTATCGCCTATTATGAGATAAAAATGCTTAGTTAAATGAATAGATAAGGTGTTGAAGGAATGATGAAAGTTAAGGCCTAAGAATGATGGATGTTAACTAACGGATGAGTAAGTTAATATGGAGGGTAAGTAGGTTGATGGTCTTGAAATGCTTACGTGAGAAGTAGTGTTAGTTAAATGATAGTTTCCTCAAAATAATTTCATGTATATGTTCTTGGTATGTGTTGTAATGCTTAGTCAAGTGTTGTGGTGTTTCCTTGTTGTTAAAGGTATGCCTTGTTTCAATTTTTAGTAAGACAAAGGTGTAGTGAACGAAGAGAAATAATGAATGCTAAAGTCTAAGGATGAGGAACGTTCAAATGTACGAAAAGAAGAATGTTTGGTGTATAGTTCCTGCGGTTAGAAGTCCATAATATTTCTGTTATTTCCCTGGTGTAGTTCATAGATTTCCATGCAGGATGAATTGTTCTATGATGATTTTCATTATTGTTAGTATGTTGTGATTTATAAAATGCTCATAGTAAGTAAAAGATTGTGTAAAGTAGAGTCTCAAAATGAGATAAAAGATGATTGGATGTTCACATGCTGCATAGTCGTTGTTTCAATTCTTTGAGCATGATTAGTTGACTGTCAAATTAATTAGAAAAGCATGTTAGATACAAGTGAGTAAATTAAAGAAGTCAATCAATTGTTAATAATGTTGTTGAGAAATAGAGGAGAACGAACTAAGGGACAGAAAGAGATAATCTAAGAGTCTTATTTTGTTGTTAAATGGTTAATGCTAATAACTCTTATATTTTGTCCTGTATCCAATTAGTTGATTTATTTTCCTAATTCTAGCATGTTTGTGAGCATGTCAACCAAGGTAGTTAACTAGCGAAGTATGACATTTAACTAGCATGTTAAGCACATAGAATTTAATTCCATGTTAGTCTTTCCTTGATTTTTGTGTTGAAGGTTACCTTTATTGTGATTTCGTTATATGGTCTTTTACTGCAATTTCCTTCTAGAAAATAGAATGATAGAGAAGATGAAAAGAAGAAAAATGAGTTAAAAGAGAATGAAGTAAAGAGAACGAGTTAAGGGCTTCATGTGAATGTATGTTTTGTAAGAAATTTTGTTATCGTCCTCTTGGTAGCATGTTATGGATGGTTAGGTAGAATAATCACCTAGCCTAAATATAGGAAGCATGTAAATAGACTAGAAAGTTAATTTGATATGTGGCATACAATGCTTGTGTCCCATATTATAAATGTTCTCTATTGTATATTGTGATTGTCTTCATTGCTATGCACTTCTAATTCCAGTTGTATCCCTTTAATGCGCACTTCAATTTGTACGACTGTAGGTTAGAAGCATCACGCATCATATTGGGATAAGAATGCATGAGCACGCATCATGATAATAGAGACTAATAGGGAGTGCCACGGAATGGTACGCAAGCATGCATAAGTGAGGTAAAAAGGTTAAAAAAAGGAAAAGAAGAAGAAAAGGGGATTGGAAGTGAATGGGTAGCGGATTTAGTTGCGATCTAGGCGAAGCCCCTCCCTCATAAGGTACGGGAGTTTTAGATGCGAGGAAAAAGGCTAGGTTCGCCCACTATGCCATTGCACGAGAAAAACCTCCTAATTCCAGCTCGAAATACGAGTATGGAAGAATGAAAGAATAGAACGATGGAATGATGGATCCCAAGGGATCAAAGTAATAAGAATTAAAGTAAAGAAGGAAATGAATGAATAGACTAATGAAAGGATTGGTTTGAGCGGCCCCCATTCCAAAATGGATTAAAGAGTGACATTCACGTAGCGATGGTTTATTTTATGTATGTGCACTTCTTTTGATATTATGTTGTGAAGCATCACGCATCACGTTAATAGAAACTATAGGAAGCGTCACCTCGGTGGTGGTACGAATGCATAAGCAAGTAAAAATGTTAAGAAAGAGTAAAGAAGAAAAAGGGAGTGGGAGTGAATGGGTAGCGGATTTAGTCTGCAATCTAGGCGTAGCCCCTCCCTCATAAGGTACGGGAGATCTAGATGCGAGAAAAAAGGCTAGGTCCGACCACTAGACCATTGCACGAGAAAAACCTCCAAAATCCAGCTCAAAGTATGAGTAACGGCTTAAAGTAAAGTAATAAACGAATTAATGAATTAATAAACAGATTGGTTTGGGTGGCCCCCATTCCAAAATGGACTAAAGAGAGGCATGCATATGCATAGAACCCTTTTTCCTTACTAAGCCTTCAAGCTTACAGTTGCTTATGGTGTAGATGTAGGTATTGTACGTAGAGAAAACGCATGGACTAGAAGTAGCAAAAGATGAGCAAGGATAAAGAACGAACAATAGCAAGCAAAGATGATGGATTTGTACGCTCAAGAGAGTTCATGGCTGGCCAGGCATATGAAAATGGGTAAAAGAGAAACCATTTTAATTAAGTTAAGTTTTAAATGTTGTAATTATATCGAGTAATGAATTGTATAAAAGTGGTATTTCAATGGTTTAGTATTTAGTTCTTTACGCTTCCGCAAAGCTTTAAATAAGAATGATTTTTCAAACGCTTCTGCTATGTCTTACAAAACGAGGATTGATTACGCTTCCGCATAGTTCTATTAACTAGATTTTATAACGAGTTTTACGAACGGTTGGTAGCGATCCGGACTTAGGCGCTCTCTAATTTGGTTTCAAAAAGAAATTTCAAAATTTCACCTATTTTCAAGGAATTACGAAAATCTGAGTCGTTACAGTTGGTATCAGAGCAGAAGTTTTAAAAACGATTTGCGGACTGCTCTTGTCATTTTTAAAACCAGGTCCATAGCTCACTTGTTTCGTTTTACGGTGTTTTAACGAGCTCTGGTACATTTTTCCAAGTAAAATGATTTAGTAAAAGTTAGACTAAGTAAGTTAGCCTGCCTGCCAACACGAGCCTCGACGTGGGAAATCCTTCATCGCTATAAATATATTTCCTAAAGCTTTATTAACGAATGATTTCCTTACTTATTGTTTGAAATTGCATTGTTAGGATACGACATGGATAGGAGGGCAAGAAGTGAGGGTAAGATGGCTAAGCAACTGCTAGGTTACATGGAAGAGCACTTTCAACTCATCGAGACTCTGATAAAGGGATTTAGGGAGTTCAACTATAAGTTTGTGAATGACATGCTGACACAACCACCTGTTGAGGAAAGGGAAACGAGTGGTAGGTGAGGAAAGAGGCCACTGGAGTACGAGGAGCTAAGAGAGGACGAGATGAAACGCCTTCGATTGGACTCTTCTGGGGAGACCGAGGTTAGGAAGGAGCTGTGCAAGTGGTGTGCCAGGGTTCATTTCGGCCCTTGCCTGGCAGGGTCGGGATAGTGTTACCGGTGCAAGAGGACTAGACATGTTGCTCGGCTGTGCCCCAACCGTGCGGTGGATGAGAGGAGAGGGTTCTTTAACCTGCATAACGAAGATTCAAGTTAAGTGAAACCGGTAGTGATAAGTGTTGTGCATGTGTACCCCTCTACCTTTTGGATATAGTACGTTAGTAGGGATACCTGGCAAATGTAATTGCAAACTCGTAATATGGTTAATGAAATGGATGACGATATTCTGGACTGTTTGGGACTTTCTGCAGGATGTATGTATAGCTTTGGGGGAGTATAAACGGGGGAGACTCTGCCCAAATTTTTGGAAGTAAAATAGGAAAATCCCAAGTGGAGTTAGATCAACTGGCTAGATAACCAAATTCGCCTAGGTAGTGAGCGTGAGTTAGACCCACGAGGTAGTAATCGTAAGCACCTAGGTTACCCCGAATTAGACGGAAGATAGATTAGCTAAGGACGAAACCGAAGTAGAGGAGTAGGGTTTCCGTAGCCAACTAGTTGTCCCCTTAGTATGACCTTGAAGAAGGACTTAGAGAATAAGGTTGGAAATTTTGAGGAGAAGTTAGAAGAGGAACCTAGTGGGGGTCGTAAGAAGTGACCGAGAAGGGTAGTCGACTAAGAATGCGCTAGGATAGATTTTCGACAAGGACGAGGGATTCATGGTCTTGTCAGGAAGTATGACCAACCTGGATTGGACGGCAGTTTCCGACGTGAGTGGAGTAATGTTGGAACAGTCATAGTGGAATGGTGGTAGTCAAGGGGATAAGAGCACTTATGTTGGGCTTTGATTATGTTCTCTATCTTGATTCGGTTCCACTCAGAGTGACCGAGGATGTGATTGCACAACTGTATAGCAAAAGTGGATTCAATCAGTTAAGTTTCTCCAGGAACGAGTACGAAAACAAAGATGAGAACGGAGCTAGAACGGAAACGAGAACGGAAACAGAAACGGAAACAGAAACGAAGTTTCAATAGTGATTTTTGGAAATGGATACGGGAACGAGAACGGAGACGGAAACAGAGATAGCCACGGGAACAAAAACTTAGACCCGATTGGAAACGAGTGCAGATACAAAAAAGAGAAGCAAGACGGAGCGTGTCCTACTCAACCATGTAGTGATGTAGTTCATAGCTCGGGAAGGCTTGAATGAACAGGTTTGACGCTGGAGAATGCATTCAAGAGAGTGAAATGTCACGTGCTTGGACTCAAAATTCTTAATTGTAACCCTCTACTTTTGCTGCTATATTGCAGCCTGATCAAAGTCATCAAGAAGAGATCTATGTATTAATCAAGCGTAAATTTTCGCCAAGGGACAAAAGGAACCATAGATTTTTTGAAACACCGAGCATCGTTTTTATTGGGAAATCGAATTATCAATTCTGAACAAGATTTTCCTTTCGATCATACTAGAAGTTGACATGAGAGTACAAGCATTTTGTATACTTTTTATTATATGATCTCTAATTTTTATTTAGATAGTTAGAACTAGCTTTTTAAAGTGTACATTTTATGCGAGTCTTTCAATTTGATTATTGCTCATTTGCAGCACATGGAAGAGAAGATCCTCTCCTTATTTCATCTAATCAGAAAGAATAAAACAGAAGTACAAGTTCTTAAAATATCGCAATGTTCATAAACAATCTCACTAGCCGGACTAAAGATTGCTCTGAGTTACTCAATTACACAGTTATTTAAAACAAAAACTAAAAATGCAGAATATTTTCAGACGTCTTCCAAGATGCACAAACCAAAAACGAATTGGGTGACTAAAATTCCACAAAAATCACGGGGTACAAGTCTTGTTGGCTTGCAAGCAAGTTCCCATAATTCATGGGACCATCAATGATAGATATGAGTTCTAATTGTCAGACCAGATCCTTTTTTCCAGCACTACTTAAAACAGTTAGGAGATTAAGAACAGTAAATAAACATTCGGAACATAGTAGCTTCAAAAGCTGGAGTTTATGAGAATGGAGTCACAGAGATGAAAAATAAAAACCCACCTTAATCTCAAGGGTTGGTTTAAGAGAAGGGAATCTTAGACTAGAAGGTGTACTCTCCCTTGAAGATCCTTTCCAAATCCCCTCGGACACAAAAATCAAAAAGAATCTTTAGAACCATGTCTGCAGTCAAAGTCTGCGAGTCCTATTGGATTAGTCGAGATTTGTTTAAGCTAGTCTAGACGTGTCAAGAACAGAAAAATGACAAAAATTCGAGGTACTGTTTTGCGCCACAGTTCCTGCAGGTTCTCCAGTTGCACGATGTTTGTGTTTGGGTTAGAGTAGAATATATGTGCGTTTATAGTCCTCAAAGAATTCAGAGATGGTAAACTATCTTTGACTTAAAATCCAAAAGAGAGCATCATTCACGACAGTAATTTAAATATTCATGTACCACTAACTTGTCGCCTGTTCTTCGGGCAATTCCCATCGTGCGGATTTGTGTTGTAAGGGCACTGCTGCATATATATAAACAGCACAAAACAAGGCCAGAGAGTTAAGGCTTAAAATAAAAAGGGTACCCTTCATTGCCAAGTCATTTTTCTTCTTCTCCAATACCACACAGAGATCGCAGGAGCATAATTCTCACAATCAAGCAGCACACTCCAACAAAACTAACGCCTAAATTCTCAACTGAGTACACCCAAGAATAGTTCCTTTGCATCTTGTCATTGGAGCTGCTTGGTGCCAAGTTGGTCTCTCTCCTCCACCAATTGAGAGAACATCTACATCAGACATGGGCTTAATGTCCCAATTCCATCGGTCAGGTCCGATAATTCCCCCAACAACATATATTTCATCTCCTAGACCAATCATTGCAAACCCAATTCTGTGACGAATTTCAGATGCCGAAGCCACAACTTTCTTTGTTTCTCTGTCCTGCTTGTAAATAAGGCCATGGTTCATAACATAGAGTGACCTGTGGACGACAGCCATTGGACCTTGAAGCCAACCATAATCCACTACTCTCCATCCAAGCTCTAGATTGTCGAGAACTTGTACTGTCGATAATCCTTTGTGCAAGACATGCACATTTCCACAAATCACTACTCCGGTGCAAGCAGAATTGTGAGTGTGAGGAAGGTCAGGTATCGGAACCCACATGTCCTTCTCAGGGTCGTACATTTCAGCCTTAGAGATCGACTTCCTACAACTGGTGAACCCACCGGCAACGATGATCTTTCCATCCAATAAGCAGCAGGCAAACATAGCACGAGGCAACAGCATTGAAGCACGTGGGGTCCACTGTCTTGTTACTGGGTCGTATGACCAAACCTCATTGGTTGCAAAGTTTCCGGCTTGATCTCCGGTCAATGGGTCAACTGCCTCACTCCCACCACCAAGAACGAACAACTTTCCGGCAGTGGAGACAGCACCGAAGTGGGCAAGATGACTGACTTTTGAGGGAAGCACTGGGAGAGTTATCCAAAGGTTGTGAAGGGAATCGTAAAGCTGCCATAAATTCTCTGGCTCAAATGCACAGGTGCATAAAAAGTTTTCAGATGAACCAACCTCCTCTCTTGCTCTGAAAAACTCACAGCTACGAATGGCAGTTTGCCAGGAGCGAGAAACAAGTTCCAACTTTGGATGGAGGTAGAAGGGAACACGAGCAAGGCACCTAAGGGCAACGGCGTCTGGGAGACCTTCAATCAATCCAGACATAATATTCACTTTTCATTTGATTAATACGAAGATATTCTCTGTTAATTGGCCGTCAAACATGAGGCACCAATTCTGAAATAACATGAAAAAATAGCAAATATGAGGATCCAAAAGAAACTAATTATAAATTGCAAAATTGATTCAAATAAAGTTGAAAGAGCTGTGCTACAAGATATAGTTTGATGATGAGAACGGAAACGAATCGATGTAATTCATCGTGCTAAATTTTTTGGACGGATAAAAACAATCAAGTGGGAAAAAAGGGAGAATGCACGCCTTTAAAGAGTAAAATACGAGTTACTTTCAAGTTTCATCTTCAAATCAGAGACGGGCACTTCTACAAAATCACAATTGCCTACTAAATTATAACTTCAAACTAATAAATTACCAACAATCTCAAAACCTTAAACCTAAAGATTGAAATTATTTTAATCATTTATACATTTTTTATAAGTCCCCTCATATGTATGCCAATTTATTTTTATTGGTCCTTATTTGTTATTTTTTTAAAATGGGGTTAACTTTTTTTTACTATGCCCAAATTTGAATTTGGAATCTTTAACTCTGATATCATAATAAATTGCAAACAACTTCAAAAACTTAAAGTGAGTTGAGAATAATTTAATTATTTATACATTTCTTTTCATCCATTCTCAAAACGTTATGAACTATTGTAACATCTAAATGTTGGATCAAAGGAACTTAATAATTGGTCTCGACAACCAACTTGGAAAAATTAATATGTGCATCTGTAAAATTAGACACCAAAGGAATAACCCTGAAGGGCATGATAAATTTACTCAGAAATAAAGTTTCATCGTCATACACTTTGAAATACAGTATTACAATTTAAACTCCAAATGCTTAGAGCCTTCTTATGAAAATATCCAAGCACCATAATAGATTTTAATTCAGATCAGAGTTACTTCCCAATCACGATATTAACACAATGATATCTCATTTGGTATTCTTCAATTATGAAATAAAATAGTACCATAACTCACAGATGGATGTTCTTCCACGGTGAAATCAAAAACTACCATAGAAAAACAAAAGGTTCCAGATATGGGAATGCATGAATCATTTATAATGTTCAAATTTCACTCTTCAATGCTTGAAAATTTTCAACAAGAATAGAAACCCAGATGCAAATTCGACATAAGCAGATAAAAGGATAAAAAACCGAAACGTAATTGAAAGTTCAACCACCTCCACTGCTTTACCCAACAAAAAAAAAACCTAAGAAACAAAAAAAAAGCCCCAATTTCTCACTTCAATGATGGGTACCAACTGAATCAAAAGAAAAGAAGAAACAAAGCAATTTTCGACGAATATGTACAGCAAACATATCACTAACAAAAGGCCCTCACGGAAAATGGAAAAGAGAGAGAAAAACAAAAAGATTTTACCTCAGAAAAAGGATAGGAGAACAAGGTCAAGATTTGGCCCCGCTGCTCAGAATCTTAGAGAGAGGGAGATAGGAAGAGAGGAGATAGGAAGAGAGCGGAGTTAGCGTTGTGTAATTTCGTCCCTAAGACTAGAAAGATGGATTACTTGCCCGGTTCAAGGAGAGAAGAAAAGTAAAAACGTTGAGTTAAAAACATTGAATACATCGGGTATGTGCACGTCGAAAGTGTCTGAACAGACGCATTCATTTTTCATTTTTCTTCATTTTTGACAAAATCAAGCCTTCTCCTCTCTCTCTCTCTCTCTCTCTCTATCTCCAGAACGGAATCGATTAGAAACTCAGGATATTCGCATTCTAAAACCTCCCCTTTCTGCAAGCCAGATTGGCACGTGCAAATCACGTGCCTTTAGATTTTTCATGGGCTTTCCTTGTGGACTTTATTACACACAAAATATTGTTAATTTCAAACCAATAATATTGCATATATTTTTTTAATTATTTATTAATAACAAATTAATGACAATTTACAAATTACAAGCCCAAAACTACAACAAATTTCTAGATATATTAAACTATTATTGACCATTCTCCATTACTGATGGTAATTGAAAATGCATGCCATTGAAACAAAGCAATGGCGCTACCTAATAGTTCTTGTATTAAACAATACTTTTCAAACACAAAAACCAATATTTTGGGTTGCTTAGTAATTGGACAATGTGTATTGACTAAAAAGAGACCTAATCAAATGGTTAAACGAAGAAATTTGGGTCAATATTAGATTGGATGTTGCTTCCACCATTCCACTTTGAATGTCAACTCTCTTAGTATGAACCGTCTTCTGGGTTAGTTGAGACTTATGTAACCTGAAGAGTGGAAGAAAGCAAGAGAGAAAGTGCGTAAGAAAGATAGAGAAAAATAGTTTGTTATATATATTTTTTTAATTTTTCAATGGGTACTGTACAACGTATATTAATATATTTGTTTATAATCAACTCACATGTGTAGAACATTCTACACAATTCACGTTGGCTGAGTATCATTCCCTAACATCCTCCCGCAAGCAGATGGTTGGAAAACCAGAAGCTTGGAATAAAACATTTGAATACCTGTGATTGGTAGCGGCTTAGTGAGAAAGTCAGCTAATTGCATTGCAAAGGGGATAAATTGAACAAGTCGAGTTTTCGGAGCAACCTTATCCCTGATGAAATGGAAATCTATTTCAACATGTTTAAATTTTGAGTGCAATATTGGATTTGAGGAGAGGTAGGAGGCACTAACATTATCTGTGAAGATATGAGGAGTTGGAACGGAAGCCCCTAACTTGCCTAGCAAAGAGAGCAACCAAGACACCTCTACAACACAGTTAGCAACGACCCTATACTCAGCTTCTGTACTGATGGACTACTAGTCTATTCTATTATTAATCAAGTTTTTAAAATTAGCATGACGAGATTCAAGGTCAAGCATAGGTGAAAGTCCAAGAACAATTGTGGAATGTTTGATGGACTTTTCAAAAACTATCTTCTTTCTGACCTTTGATAAGTGTTTGACTATTTTGGCTTTCAAAGCGACGTCATTTCAAAAAGAAATACCTCATGAAAATTATAGCTGACTTCCTAAACTTTCTAGAATGAGCTGGATCACAAAATTTTGGAGTTCATTTGATATGTCAAAAGCCCACAGAATCAAGAGCAAATATTAAGGAAAGTCCAAGTGTCCAAGCTTGGAGACCAAAGAAGTTTATATATGGAAACCATCCAAGTGGCCGAGCACCAACATGGAATAGCTACCAAAAGACTTCTAGACTTGCAGAAGAAGAAATAAAGAGATTAATTAAATATTCTTTAGTTAATTAACCTAATTTCTATTAAGTAGAAAATATGACAACTTATTCTATAATCCGATTAGGGTTATTGTTGTTTAATTAGTTTACTATTATTTTATAATTTGTAATTGGCTATTTAAAACCACCTTATGTACATGTTTAAGAGAGTTTAATTTTATAATAAAAAATATTGGCTTAATTTCAAAATTGGAGTGATTCTTTTTTCAACCTTTGGTGAGTTATATCCAAAGTTCCTATTCGTGTGCGTTAAATCACGGGATTAATGTAATATCCCAAAATGATTTAAATATATATATATATATATAATAATAATAATAAGGGAAAATGACAAATCAACCATCGTGGTTTGCGGTCAATGACAAGTCAACCACTGTGGTATGTTTTCTAACAAGTTAACCACCAACGTATGTGAAAATGAAAAATGCACCATCGCTGTCCGTTAAAAAAAGCTGATGGCCCCACCATGTATGCCTGGACGCCGCGGCGTGCAGGCAATTTGCCTCCAGGCCATTTGCGTCCCTCTGTTAAGTCAGCAGAATACATAATGTTAATTCAGCAGAATACATAATCCGAGTGGTCTGCGACAAATGTAGATGACAGTGAAATGGCACTGATGTAAAGTTGTGTTTTTCTGATATAAAAAGAAGTTTTGCAAATTCAAAGCTTTGTGTTAGTAAGTTAATGTTTTTTTTTTCAATTCCAGGGGCGTTACAACTAATCAATTGACCTGACTTCATAATTTTTTAAAAATTTTGACATAATGTGCCTTGTTTCTTTACTCCCCCAAAACTACTCTCGTACATCCTGCACAAAAAAGAATCCCAAACAGTTCTAGTATCATCCAAATCATCCTCTAAATGTAAACTATACATAACATCCAAATAACATATCATTGAACTACACTACGCCTTCTTCTTCCTGGTCGGTTTCGGGCGCAAATCTGTGATCAGAAACGACAAGTGCGGGTCAAGAAATACTCTATCTGCTCGGGCGAACAACGGACCCTCATACTCAAAGGTTGGAGGTTCGTGCAGGTGGAATTGTTCCTTAATTTTGCATTTTCCTATCACCTCCATCCCCGCAGGGGTACATCGACGCCGAACGGCCTGTAATGCAAAGGGAACAATTGGCGGTCAATTACGTGGAAAGCAATATTAAGAATGTACACAAGGGAAACTTCTTACCGCTGTTTGTCGGTGGGAGCTACGATAATGGATATTGATTCCGGCAGTAATTTCTGGTGAGCGTATTGCTGGTGCAGGTCAACGGACGACATAAAACATTCATGTTTCGAGTGTGTCTGCAATGTAAACAACGCATTATATGATATCAATAAACATTAACAACAAACTGGAGACGCGAGATGAATACTTATGTGAATCCATCCTACGGTGAGTAGACCGTGTTCATATTGATGTCTGAAAACATGTTCGTCTGCGCCGTCCACCGCATAGCACTGTATATAAGTTTGGATGAGTACTTAGATAAAAGCTTATAAACTAGCACACAACGAAGGCCTCTCACAGTATCTGCCGTGCCCTTCTGATCCGGGAAGATGATCTCGCTGACGACGTACTCATTGTCGGTCAGCTTTCCCCCAAGAAGTGCGCATGTCTCTATGTTCCTTCGAAGATTACCCTGACAATAATCCTTGAACTTACTCATCAAATCATGAGCCTGCAACCAAAATGTCAAAAAAGGGTGAGCGTAAACATTAATGAACACACATATATACCGAAATGAAAGACATACCACGCGCACAGTTTTAAGGGGCGGAGGCTCGAGAGGCACGACTGGAGGAATACGTTGGCTGATTCCAACAGGGTTCCGATAACAGATTATTACCCCAATACTTATCTCCAAAATAATTTCAAGCTATCGATTTACAAATTTAAACAAAAGTTTAACTTGAATATTTCTTGCATGGTATATATTTAGGTTTAGGTTTAGGTTTAGGTATATATATATATATATATATTTTTTTTTTTTGGCGTCCAGGCCAAAAGTGCCTGGACGCCGCGGCGTCTAGGCATACATGGTCGGGCCATCAGCTTTTTTTAACGGACAGTGATGGTGCATTTGTCATTTTCACATACGTTGGTGGTTAACTTGTTAGAAAACATACCACAGTGGTTGATTTGTCATTGATCGCAAACCATGGTTGATTTGTCATTTTCCCTAATAATAATAATAAGAATTTGCTTAAATTAAAAGTTGATTGTTTGGTTACAATATAATTATTATATCAATAGATATATGAATAATAATATTATTATCATTATTAAAAACAAAACAAAAAGAGGAAACACAGCAGTTTTGATGCTGAAATTGGGAGAACGGCGACCCGCGACAGGGGAGAAGAGAAGAAGCCGATCTCGTCGGCCGACGACTCGCGATGGCCGAACTTGGCGGCGGCTGGACGGCGCGCGCGGGGTACGCCGGTGAGTGTGGTGCGGTGCGGCGCGACTTGGTACGGTGTGCGGAGGGCGACGGGATCGGGTTCGCGTCGGTTCTATCGGGCGACGTTTTCGGTGATACATATTGGTACGTTCGTCTTTGTCGCGTTTCTGTTGAACATTAGTGTTGAGAAAAACCACCTAAATCAAATATGCGGAATATGATTTTTCCAATCTTTCGTACCTAATTCGAATCACAAACAAATGTCGCAGATGCAATAATAGTAAAGTGACAAACAACGCAAAACAATCAAACGATGCACACCAATTTTAGCGTGGAAAACCCTAAAACGGGTAAAAACCACGGGATCGATTCGGCCGCTTAAAACTTCCACTATCAACGATAATAATGGGTACAACTATGTCTTAATACAACACAATCATCACCTATCAAGATGGAATCAAGAGAGGAACAAAAACGGACAAGAAAAACCGATTTTTCTTATTCGTGTATAACTTGAGAGACGAACTTACAGAGCTCAAAACTAGATCTCCACCGTTCAGAATGTTGCCCAAAACATCGCGAACACGCTGTCAAATTTACAAGTTGATCCAACGGTCGGAACGCCGGAAAATGGAGAAAAACCGAGACTGCAGGGGAAAAATCCGAACTGCTCTCCCGCTCCTGCTACCGCTGCCCTTTTCTCTCTCTCTCACATGCTGTTCTTCTCTGCCGTGTAGGGTCGTTTACCCTTTTAAAAAGAAACATTTCTTTCTTTAAAAAAAAATAAGGGCGTGTGGGCCCCTTGTCCAGCCCACGTGGCCGAACACAACAAAACTCCCCATTCGGCTCAAAAAGTGGGCTCCAACAAACCCGCTCTCCGCCTGCAAGTTTTAAGCTTCTTTTGAGGCAAACGTTTTCATCATCATGTGAGATCCATTCTCATCATAGTCAATACCTTTCGTCTGACTGAATCCTTCCACAACTTTTCTTGCCTTATACATTGGCTGTAAGCTGTTTTCATTTGACTTCAATCTGAACATCTGCTTGTTTTTCAAACCTCTCTTACCCTTCGGCAGTTTCACCAAGTCATAAGTGTTGTTCTCATGCAAGGACTTTAACTCATCTTGCATTGTATACAACCACTCGTTTTTCTTCTCATATGAAAGAACCTCTTCATAAGTCTCTGGTTCTCCCCCTTCAGTGAGTAACACACAATCACTGGTAGAATATCTTCTGGAAGATTCTCTGTCTCTGTTGGACCTTCTCAACTGAGGCTCAACCGGTGGCTCTATTGGGTTTTCTTCAACTGAGTCATTATCAACTGGAAGAGGATCATCTATCTGTGTATCTTTGTTGTCAGGCACTATAGGTCGACGAACCATACCTGCATCAACTTGCTCTTCATTGCTAGACTCTGGCTTCTTTGTCTCATCACAGTCTGCAATGGTTTGGTCTTCCAAAAAGACTGCATCTCTACTTTTGATAACTTTCTTGTTGATCGGATCACAAAATCTGTACCCAGACTCCTCATGACTGTACCCAATGAAAATACATTGCCTCGTTTCACTGTCAAGTTTAGATCCCTCATCTCTAGGGATGTGCACAAATGCCTTGCAGCCAAAAACTTTCAAGTGCCCATACGAAACATCTTTCCCTGACCACACCCTTTGAGGTATATCATGATTCAAAGGAACTGAATGCGAAAGATTTATCAAGTCAACCGCTAAACTCATTGCCTCCCCCCAATAAGGTTTTGGCAGCTTTGCATGAGAGAGCATACAACGGATCCTGTCATTAATCATGCGGTTAATCCTCTTTGCAACTCCATTGTGCTGAGGCGTTTTTGGCTCTGTTTTTCTAAACTTAATCCCATGAGTTCTACAGTACTCCTCAAATGGTCCTCTGTATTCACCACCATTATCTGAGTGAACACATTTTAATTTCTTGCCAGTTTCCCTCTCAACTGACGCTTGAAAAAGTTTGAAGAAACTTAAAGCTTGATCTTTAGTCTTCAAAGTATAAGCCCATACCTTTCTGGAATAATCATCAATAAAGGTAATGTAATAACGAGCACCACCAAGACTCATAGTATCCATTGAACAAATATCAGTATGTACCAAATCTAACACATTTGGTCTTCTCGACGGAGGCAAGCTTTTAAAAGATACCCTGTGTTGTTTACCAGCTAAACAATGAGTGCAAACCTCTGGCTTTGTAAACTTCAAACCAGGAACTATATTTTTCTGAGAAAGCTTTTGCATATCATTCTCACACATGTGTCCACGCCTCATATGCCATAGTTGAGTAGACAAGTCCTCAACTGTATTCACTTCTCCCCTATAAGAAGTAGCCTGCACCAAATAAAGAGAATTCTGTTTCTTTCCTCTGGCAACCACCAATGACCCCTTAGTGAGCTTCCATTTACTTTCACCAAAGTGGTTATGGTATCCCTCATCATCAAGTATACCAGTGGAGATCAAATTGAGATGGATATCAGGAACATGTCTCACATTCTTCAGATGCAATCGGCATCCGGCATCAGTATCCATGTAGACATCACCCATGCCTACTATCCTGCACTCTGCGTTGTTCCCCATCTTCACCTGACCAAACTCACCAACATTGTAGGTAGAAAATACATTACGCTGAGAAGTAACATGGTATGAAGCACCCGAATCTACTACCCAATGAGGATCCTGACAAGCGATATTTACGGCTTCCTCATCATGGACAATTAAGAACTCATCGGTGGCTGTGGCTACCTTTTCGTCTATATCACCCTCACCGGTCTTCTTTTCATTGCCCTTAACATTGGGATTTTCTCGAATGAACTTTCGACAAAATCGCTTTATGTGTCCCTTCTTACCACAATAATGACACTCAAAATTTGCATGTCTACTGATTCTGCTTTTATCTTTCGGACCTCTGCTTTGACTCCTCCCCCTGTTTTCCGTGACTAGAAGATCTGACTGTGAAAAATAACCCATTGACTTTCTTCTAATCTCTTCATTCAACACACTGCTCTTGACTACATCCATAGTCAATTTACCATCCGGGGCTGAGTTGGACAACGACATTCTGAATGTCTCCCACGAGTACGGTAAAGTACCAAGAAGTAACAAACCCTGAATCTCATCATCAAACTTGATTTTCATTCCAACCAACTGATTTATAATCCCCTGAAATGTATTCAAGTGGTTTGTCATTGGTTTCCCATTCTGATACTTCAACGCTAATAATTGCTTGATCAAATACAATTTGTTGTTACCCGTCTTTCGAGCATACAACTCCTCAAGCTTATTCCACATACTCTGTGCATTCTTTTCCTCACTAACATGGTTGAGGACATTATCATTTACCCATTGCCGAATGTAGCCGCACACCTGACGATGACATAATTCCCATTCTGCATCTGTTTTATTGGTCGGCTTCTCCTTGGCAAATACTGGCAAATAATAGTCTTTCACATAAAGGAGATCTTCCATCTTTCCTTTCCAAACATTATAATTAGATCCATTCAAAGTAACCATCCTACTTGTATTACTTTCCATGATTCGAATAAGCACAAGAACGAGAACCAAGCTCTGATACCACTTTGTGGAGAAAAACCACCTAAATCAAATATGCGGAATATGGTTTTTCCAATCTTTCGTACCTAATTCGAATCACAAACAAATGTCGCAGATGCAATAATAGTCAAGTGACAAACAACGCAAAACAATCAAACGATGCACACCAATTTTAGCGTGGAAAACCCCAAAACGGGTAAAAACCACGGGATCGATTCGGCCGCTTAAAACTTCCACTATCAATGATAATAATGGGTACAACTATGTCTTAATACAACACAATCATCACCTATCAAGATGGAATCAAGAGAGGAACAAAAACGGACAAGAAAAACCGATTTTTCTTATTCGTGTATAACTTGAGAGACGAACTTACAGAGCTCAAAACTAGATCTCCACCGTTCAGAATGTTGCCCAAAACGTCGGGAACACGCTGTCAAATTTCAAGTTGATCCAACGGTCGGAACGCCGGAAAATGGAGAAAAACCGAGATTGCAGGGGAAAAATCTGAACTGCTCTCCCGCTCCTGCTACCGCTGCCCTTTTCTCTCTCTCTCACCTGCTGTTCTTCTCTGCCGTGTAGGGTCGTCTACCCTTTTAAAAAGAAACATTTCTTTCTTTAAAAAAAAATAAGGGCGTGTGGGCCCCTTGTCCAGCCCACGTGGTCGAACACAACAATTAGCGCATTTGTGTTGGCTGGATGTGAAAAACAGGGAGTGAATCAACGAGATCCGATTCGTTGATGGCTCCCCTATGCTGACTGTGTGGGTTCGAACTCGAACAGTAAACCGGGAAGTCCGAGCCAAATCTGGCTAGTTCGGGTCGAGAAGTTGTCGGCAGAAGACAACTTCTTAAAGTCTTCCAGCTGTAGAGAACATAGGGGAGCCTCAGAAACGTGAAGAAGTCAATGTGGAAATTAAGGTATTAACTGAAGTTGTCGATTGAGGTGGGTGGATATGTATTTTCCTTCTGATAAATGCACTAGCAGAGAAGTGAGAGGCAGAGAGTGTGGGTGAGAGAAGTGAGAAGCAGAGAGTGTGGGTGAGAGGCACAGAGAGGGAAGAGGCTGAGAATTTTGATCTGAAAAATTTGTGCACGAGTCTTCTCTGAAATTTGGTAAGGAATTGGTGGATTTTTGGCCGTCAAAGCCCACCCACAAGTTTATTGTTCAGTTCTGTGTAATTCCTTTACTGCAAATATATGGGTATTGCTAGTTAGAACTTAATGGTACAGATACGCTATACTAGTATGAACTGAAAAAGTGGATAGGGATTTTTTCTTTTTGAATGAAACCATAATTTTGTTCTGGGAAGTTATGTGGTTGTATTCTATGAAATGTCTTTAGTCTGGATGCCATATGCTAATTGCTCACTTACTGTCAAGTGTTGTAAATTGGAATTGTGTGAAGGCTAACATCCATTGTTAAGCTAATCAATTCAGTTTATAATACTATTATTTCATGGTTTTAGTTAGAAATCTTCTGGTTTTATTCAATGTCATTTTATTTCGCAAGTCTCCTGTTGTATCGAATTATTGCGCGTGTTTTTGTTGACTATTCGTTAAACGTATCTTCATGAATGTTGTATTTAGCTTTGCTCTTGTTATTAACTCGTTAGGACGCTTCTTAGTTATATTTTGTCGTTAATATTCGTAGATTTCAAAACATGTTTGTAGGATTTAATTGTTGTTTATTTTGCTGTTACATGTTACATTCGTTGTTATGTATTGTGAATCTTTAGCAAAATTGAAGCATTGTTTCCTTGTCTAATTTAGAATATTGAACATGCCTAATATCTTGGTTAGCTAGTTAGCACTTTTCTTAACATGTTTAATTAATGTTATATATTTTGTTTATTGGTGAACGCTAAGCATGTCTAACGCCTTGTAAATTCAACACCCGTTGAAATGATTCATGAATTGTTTGTGAAATAAGCTAGAAAGCATGATAAAATGTAGCTTACTGCTATTTGCAAATTCATTGTTTCTTATAGACCTACCATGTATTACTTGTTAGGAAGAAACTAGATGGAGTCTATGATTAATAGAAACCAAGTAGGGAGTCACCACTCGGGTGGTACTCACATGTATGAGTGAGGAAGAATGAATGAATGAAAATGAAAAGAACCTTAAAGGCGGGTATATGCAGGGAAATGATAAGGACCCTAAAGGCGGGTATATGTCAGAAAATGAAATGAAACCTAAAGGCGGGTATATGCCGGGATAAGAAGAACCCTAAAGGCGGGTATATGTCGAAACTAGGGAGTTGGGGTAGATGGGTAGTCCGGATCTAGCCTAGCTACTAGGATACACCCCTACCAAGATGGGAAAGGGACTAGTAGCCCACAGGGGGTTAGTTTCCGTACAGCTATGACATCTCAAAGGAAAACCTCCAATCTCCAAGCTCGATGTACGAGTTTTAACGAATGAAGGTAGAAAACGAACGTAATGTTATGAAAAGAGTTGGGTTGAGTGGCCCTCAATCCAACGAAGACTAAAGAGAGAATGCATAATTGTTTTTCCCTATCCTAACTGAGCGTAAGCTCACGTCCTTACTTGTGGTGTAGGTAACGAGGGACTTATGCCAGCAATTAAAGAAGAGGTTATTCCAGTGGAGCCTGGGGTTGATCCGACACAGACGCCAGCGGAGTAGTAGTATGGCATGTATGGTATGATGTGGTATGATAGCGAGAAGAAATGAATGTTTAATTTCGGGTTGTATTTTATTGAATAATGGTACTATGTAAAATTTATAACCTTGGATTTGCTTAAGTCATTTTTCTAATATCAATTTACTATTCCGTTTACATAGACATATCTTAGAGTTCTTGTTTAAATTATGCTTTCGCTAAATTTATAAATAAATTTGTTTTCAAAATAGATTGAGGAAGAAGAAAATGAAAGATTTTTCTAACGATTCAGATTTGATGCACTCTGATGACCCTTCGTTTTAATTGAAACGTTTTACTAAAAGTTAAGGAGTTTTAGTTTAAGAAATCTAGGTCGTTACAATTAAGGTTACTTGTAAGTTGGGTAGTCTTTCTTATTGACATCCACGTTCTTCATCCTTGGAGGGAGAGGGTGTGAAGTGGTGTCAAACTTTCCAAAGGAGCGTCATCAACAAATCAATCCATACGGGAGTGTTTATCGTAATTATTTCTATTTCTAGTGACATATTTTCTATCACATATATTTCCTAATTCGTGCTTGATATTTACATAATTCTTAAAAGGGTTCTTTTCTTATTTCATCCATGTTGGCGTGGTTTAAATTTTAGCTCAAAAGCTTTAAAAACAAAGGAGTTACAAGCTTCCAAAGTAGACTTTCCAAAAGTGAATATTGGCCAAATTAAGGAAACTGGAGATTCGGTCGAGCAACTCAACCGCTCACACGACCGCCCAATCGACGGCCACATAAAATTCACCTCTGTGTTGTTTTTTGGTCGATCCACCTAACCACTCCGTCAACTGAACAATCAACCTATTATCTAGGGTCGTTACTATCCTATTTTTCAGTCGAGCCACTCGACCGCAACATCAACCGACTTGTCGATCGCAAAGCTGTAGATTACCACATTGAATTGATTAACATCTTTAACACTTCAAAGACATATTTTACAGGTTATTTCTTTACCTCTTCCACTAGTGCATCATGTACTTAATCGAGAGACAAACAACTGCTTACTTAAAGACCACGAAACGAGATTACCTTCGTAAAAGACACAGTAAGCACTCATGTTTTTACTATCATCAGGACAAGCCCCCCAATCAGCATCCGTATAGCAAATAAGAGAAGGATCAATACTTTTGGAAAAGATGAGAGAGAAATTAGATGGTGTATAATTTGTTTGATTGCTTGCTAATGTAAATTCGTCAGCAAGTGCATGAATTAACAAACTTTGTTAACGACAAACAAATATCTGGACGAGTTAAAGTACAATAATAAAGAGCTCCAAAAATACTGTGATGTTTTGAGCCATATAGTAGAGGAACCCCAGAATTAATCAACAAAAGTGGACTTACTGCCATAGGGGTTGGTACCGGCTTGGATTCCAACAACCCAACACAAGCAAGAAGATTCTGAATGTACTAGTCTTGTGATAAAGCAAACAAGTATCACTAAATTTCACTGATATACCAAGAAAGTGATAAAGACAACCCAAGTCCTTGACAACAAATAAAGAGGTCAAATAAGTTATCAAATTGGAAACAAAGCTAGAATCAATCACTGTCAAAATAATGTCATCGACATAAACAATAATTATAGCAGTAACCAAGTCAAACTTTAAGACAAACATAGAATTGCCAGAGTGAGAAACCTGAAATCCCCGATTGATTAGCGTGAATTGCAATTTTAAATACCAAGCTCAAGGAGACATTGTTTAGAGCGTGGTTCCTACTTATGAGAATTGAAAGGACGAAGCAAAGAAAATCAGGCACAACCGAATACACGAAATTTGAAGTAACAAAAAGATTTCTTATACAAGCAATAAAATGGAGAAGAATTTCACAACACTGGAGATGGAAGATTATTAATGAGATAAATAGCAGTCTGAAAAGGTTAAGGCCAAAAACGACTCAAAACATCATTAGCCTGAAACAAAATTGACAACTTAACCTCAACAACATGACGACTCTTTCTCTTAGCACGTCCATTTTATGTAGGAGTATATGGACTTGAGATTCTGTGAAGGAAGGTAAAGAGTGAAGAAAGGGAACGAAATTCACCTCCCCAATTGGACTGAAACTGTTTAATTTTGTTGTTAAAATGAGTGGAAACAAAAATGCATGAAAAGTATTATAGACTTCACTTTTGTTTTTCAAAAAATAAATCCAGTAAAACCTGCTGTAATCATCAATGAAAAGTGAGAAATAATGATCACTAGTAATAAAGTTTACTGGAGCAGGACCCCAGACATCATAATGAATTAAATCAAAAGGTTTAGATGCACGAGAATCAGAAGTAATAATAGGTAAACGTCTGTATTTTCCTGATTGACAAGCATTACAAAAGGAAATAGAACAAGAGAAAGGTAAATGAAGTGAGTGAAAGAGTTGGGTAATAACTCTATCAGAGGGATGACTAATATGTTGATGCTGGAGATCCGAAGAACAAGAAGAAGAAGAAGCACCTGAATGAACAGATGTTTTCAACAAAGATGGAGCAAGACTGGGAAATGGAACATACTGGTAAAGTCCATTAACCAGAGAGCCTTACAGAAGAACCACCATGGATAGTTGATCCTTAACGAAAAATGAAGAAGAATTAAATTCAAAAGTGACCTTATTATCATGACACAACTTAGCAACGTTGATCAAGTTGTGAGAGAGTGAAGAAGATTGCAGAACACTATGAAGTAGAAGAGGTTTTGAAATAGAGGTAAGGATAATATTACCTGTATTGGAAATAGGGACAGTCTTACCATTTCCTATCATAATTTTATCGTTGCCATGATATGGTGTAACTTCATTGAGTTGAGAAACAGAGGGAGGAACATGATGAGTAGCTTTGGAATCCATGAACCAAGCAGATTGATGATTAGTCGAAATAGGAGTGGTCACTGGAGCTGAAATAGAAGGAACAGCTTGAACATTGAAATTTCTTAGTAGTGATGTATAAGTAGTATTGGTCTGATGATAACACATAGCAGCCAAGTGACCAATTTTAAAATAGATTTGGCAATGAGACTTGAAACCTCTATTATTGTTCAATTTTGGGAAAAATTGTTGCCCAGATGGTTTACCCAGAATACTAGAAGGACTCGACTGAGGTGCTGAATGTGGTACAGAGGAACTTGGAGGAGGCCGCACATAGTGAACATTAAGCTGTGGCAGAAGAGTATTGGAAGGCAAGATAGAATGTTGACGTTCCAGTCTAAATTAAAAATTAAATAGCAGACTTTGTACTTCTTCAATAGTTGAATCCTCAGAACAACTAGTTATAGTCACAACAAATGGGTTGTATTCGCTGCAAAACAATTGAGTAAATAGATCAACTGGTCCTTCTGGCTGACTTTTTCACCTATTGCAGCAAGTTGATTACAAATATTCGTTAACTTCTGCACATAAAGAGTTGCTGACATACCATCCTTAGTCAAGTTTTGGAGCTGGCTTCGAAGCTCAATAATACGAGCAAGAGAACTAGCAGAATGTATTTTCTCCAACGTAGTCCAAATTTTTGTAGCAGTTGTAAAACCCATGAATTTTTATTATTTTAAATTTCTACGTGTAAATGTTTTGCATAATTTTTAGTCAAGCATTGAAAAGTTGATTCTTTTTGTCATGTAGCGAATATGTGTGAGTTTTTAGTCAAAATAGTCAAATTGATTGTTTTCGAACAATAATTTAATTGAGAAAATGGATTTGGTAAATTATTTTGGCTAAGAAGTTGTCGGTTAGTGTTTTGAACGAGTCAAAATTTAAATCGAATTTATTTAATATATAAAAATATATTTTTAATATATATTATATTATTTATATAAAATTTATATAAGTGAAGAAGAAGAAAAAAAACTTCTTCTTCTTCACGTTACATGACCGAGAGGAACGCGAAGGAGGGGGAGGGAGTCTAGTTGTTGACTTCCGATGATGGATTAGGGTTCTCGTTGTCTACACCAACAACTTTTGTAAAGGCCTTTAGTAAGTTTTTCATTTTCCCCCACTGTTTTCATGTTTAGGGTTTTGAAATCTATTGACTTCGGATCAAGCTTAGAAACTTTAATCAAAATTTGTAGTTTATATTGGTAGAATAGGAGTCTATGCGGAGTTATTTGTCGTTAGGAGTCAAAAATCGAGCGAAATAAGGGGAAAACGACTGTTTTTCGGCAATTCCATTCTACCAGAAGGGCCACTGGCCAATGGTCGACCAGAGGAGCCATTGGTCGACCAGAAGTGGCACTAGTCGACCACGGGTCAACCGAAGTGGGAAAACTGTCATAGTTTTGTCACGTTTGAGTTGTTTGTGCATCAGTTGAGTTTATAGACTTGATATAGGACCCTTCCACCTATCCCTTGTGACTCATTGTTGGGAATTTTTGTCCTCTACAATACGTTTAGGCTTTGTTCGGTTTATGGACTTCGAGGCGATCTCTAATAGAGTCAAACTCGATTGACTTTAGTTAAGTCTCCTAGATTGTTGAGTTTTGGATGGTTGTGGGTGTGTTTTATTGACTGCTATGAGGTTTCAGTTGACCGTCAAAGTGTCTCGTCAACATTGAATGGTCCTCGTTGACTATCTTTGAGTTCGGTTGAAGCTGCGACGTCTCGATTGACCATTGTGATGCCTTGTTGACTGTTGTCAGGTTCGAATGACTTCAACTATGTCTTCTCGACTGCTGAGTTGTTTCGATCGAGCATGTTATGTTCTTTTGATTGTCACCATGTCTTGTTCTTAATCTTTTGGGTTGTGATGTGATCCAAGGACCCATTGAGAGACAAGTTATGACCGAAGGCCAAGATCAATTGCAAAACATCGGAGGACCAATGACAAGATCAAGAACAAAATGTACAAAAATCTACATATGTTTATCAAGGAAATCCAAGATAAAGAGCCATCAAAAGATAAGCAAAATACCATGATGATGATAAGAATTAAGGAAGAAATAATGGAGGACCAATGAAGCATAGAAAGCAAACAAATATTGCTAAATTGGAAAAGATGCATCGTCAGTGCACCTCACCGCAAATCCCGTGCCCCATTAGTGTGCATTTACTGAGCTAGCGCCCAGCGCCCGTGCCTAACCCAACTCAACGTGCACCTGCTTAGCCCAACGCATAATTGATGTAGCCCAGCGTGTGCGCCTCCTAGCCCAGAGCGCGCCACCCTGGCCCAGCGCACGCTTTGCTCGGGGCCACCACCCACAAAAACCCTAGTTTTTACTTTCTTTTGTGTTTTTAGGTCATTTTACTATGTTCTAATATTTAACCTAGTTTTTGCCTATTTATACAAGTGTAAGACCTCATTGGAGGAACAACTTTGAGATTTATGAAAATTGAAGCTTATGCTTTTTGTGAGATTCTTTAAAATTCTCTTCTTAATTTCTTATTGAGGAACTTGATCTTGTTCAAGTGTTTGCTTGAAAAGATCAAACTTGTTGCCAGGTTTTGGATTCTGTAAAATCCTAGGTTTGCATCAGGTTGTCTGTTGAGGTGTCAGATCAACCGTGGTTATGCTTTGGTCAATTGCATTGTTTGTTTCTCAAAGTCAGGCTTGGTGATCTCCATTTTGCTTCACCAACCATACTGGTTTTTGGTATGAGTTTGTGTTTCGGTCTAGGACTCTTAGGGTATTCCTATATTTGATTTCCAGTTTGGGATTAGTGGTTGTCTCTAGAGACCGTCTTGCATTCCTAGTTTTGTTTGAGGCTTATCTGCTATCCCTTGTGTGATTATTGGAATGTTGACATCAGCCTTGCTATTGGTTTCAGTGATGTCACTAGTTCGACCCTTACTTCTGATAGCTTGTGGAGTTGGCTAGTCGGTAGGGTTGACGTGGTCATTTATGAGGTAGGGATTTTTATACTTTCTACACTGCATTGCATCATGTTTTGAAAATGATATTTTGTGGGATACCTCACTTGAAAACCCGACGATAACTGTTTTAACAGCACATCTATTTTTACATATATGTATGTTTTCTCACGTTTACTTTATCATACATGGTATTATGTTTGATATTCTATAGATATATTAGGAGGATGAAGCATCTTGATGTTTTAGGCAGTCTTGGCACTAAAGCATCACAAAGTTATCCCATACAATCTTCTACTACGAGAAGATTGATTGTTTGTACTTACGAAAGGGTGATAGAGCATTGGTGACATGTCCTCGGGTTTCAAGCCCCAGAAGTCAAAATGGAGATGGGACGATGATGATGTGTCCTTTAGTTTCAAGCCCCAGAACTTGACTAGGGTTTTAGTTACATGGATCAGAAGGTTGTTAGTTGCTGAGTTTTGCTATCCTAGTACTGTTCCATTTGACAAGTGGCATGACGACTCGCAGCTCCATTCATCGGCAACCCTCATCAATTTGGAACCTATTGGTAGTTAGTTGAGGAGCAATCCATCGTGAGCAATCTTATCTGTTTTATTTGATCGAATGGGTTGTGTTGTCGTGGAGCTTTAGCTCGATGGTAACTCGGGTGACGTGCTGGATCTCTGGATCGCCGTCATTGCTATTTCCTCTGCTTAAATGAGGTGTTGTCATTGACAGATGGCCACTTATTCTTTGATGAGTGTCAGATTGGTCCTTGGGTGACCATCCCTTTTCATTGATCACGTTTTTGGATTGGAAAACGTATTGACATATTTTGTGGTATAGTTGTCTAGATATATAACGAGTTTTGATGAAACCACATCTAGAGCCATGAACATCGAGAGCCATGAGCCGTTGGATAAAATCATAAAGAAGTTTTTAAATGATTTAAAATCCATGTACGGTAAATGAGAAGCATGAAAATGATTTTCAAAAGATGAGAAAAACAGTTTTTAGGATGTATTGCATTTAATATATATTCCTCTGCTGAGTTTGTCACTCACCCCTTAGACTATATTTTTTCCAAGTTCACTGTTTAGGTATGCACGAGGGTCCTTGCGAGATTTCTGCTCGTGTCTCCCTTCATGTGCTTTGACTTCCTCTTGGATGGGTGAAGGTTCATCGGTGATCCCTCCGTCTTGGGTACATTTGGGATTTGTTGGTTGATGTTATTTGGTTTAATTCCTGCACGGTACTTTCTTTTGTTCATTATTATACTATTTCTGTCTCTTACTGTGTAAATAAATGTAAAATGGGATGAGACATACTAATCACTCTGTAGATTCCAACCCATGTGATTTGAGTTTTGAGCTTAATTTCATGTTAAGACTTCTGCTTCCTTTAACCTTGAGCTTGGCGATTGGGTTCTCTTCGAGAATCGAGTCGCATGACCCGATGATTTTGTTAGGCCCACCTCTGGGTCGTGACAACAATAGCTTAAGAAGCTATTTCTGAAAGAACGACATCAAATAATGAAGCATAAATCCAACTTATTACTAATCGATTATATCATCATTCCCATAAAAGAAAATATGGGTTTGGGCTCAAATTGGGTAAAATAGGAGAAGGAGAAACACTTGATCCATTGAGAAAAGAATCTAACCCATTAGCAATAACAATATTAAAAAGCTGATTTTTTCAAACCAAGTAGTTGTGAGAATCAAGCCTTACTGTCAAAGTCTGATTAATTGCTGGAAGAGGAGGAAGAGACGAAGGAGACAGTTGAGGAGTAGTAGGAAGAACAAAACTACTTGACGAAGCCATCCTTGACTCTGATACCAAGTTGAGACTTCTGTAACCTAAAGAGAGAAAGAAAGAGACAGAAAGAAAGAGAGAAATAGTATGTTACATTTTTTTTTCATTTTTCAACGGGTACTGTACAACATATATTAATACATTTGTTTATAACCAACTCACACGTGTAGAACATTCTACACAATTCACGTTGGGTGAGTATTAATCCCTAACAGGATTTGTCCTAATTCAATCACACAAACACAACTTATAGGACATGAGAATGACAATTTGGCATTACAGATAAACCTTTGTTACAGGTCTCCCACGTGTGTTCACCTAGCTTCCAACTTGGGGCAACTGTCCATCTCAAGCTAATTCTTTGTCTCGCCAGTCTCTACTAACAGTTGTATTTTATCAAACAAGAGTTTATGAAACTCCATTATATGGAAGATTCTGATTTCGATTTTGATTCTAATTTCGATTCCACTTATTGTTGATCAAAGACACAGAAAGTAGAATCTAGCAGTGGTTTCATGGGAAGGGGATTCTGTATGTTTGATCCAACTTTCTTTGTAGTCCTCCTGAATCTACAAATGCTAGAATCACGTAAAAAAATTGTATAATTCAGTAAAAACACAAGGGTTTGATGTGAGAAAGATAAAAAAAAGTAGAACTCTCCCTTCTGATATTACCTGAATGGCATGTAATTTCCCTCGTTGAAGGTGTAATTGCGAGGAATCTGCAGTGACTTGTAGATCTCTTTGAACAATTCACTATTTTTTCACTTGCCCGGGCAGTCAACCCATTAGAAGCTACTTAAAATAATAACATGCACGTATGAATGTAGCCTGCAGGTAGGTATTTTTGTGTAAAGTAAATATATGCATACTCGCTCTTTTAGTGATGCGCTAGGGCTGTTGAGCACCAATCAAAGCCATTAAGGTGCTAGCCAAAGAAAATGGTCAAGTTTTGAGCAGCAGGACTTCAAAAGCATCATGTTGGCATTAGCATTTGAATCGGGTTGGACAGACCCGACTGGAGGTTGAAGATAACTTGGGCGACGTGTAGTTTCTGGTGGTTTGAAACTACATGTCATTCAAAGTAAAAGGAAATTTTAAGAAAATAGGGCCTGACACCTCTTCTCATTCATTAAATGTATATCTTCTGGTTGCCATTTAATTGATAAAATCTGACGCTGAGATTAGAACCCATGACCTATTGAGGTTTGGGTAAAGTGAGTTACCACTCAATTGTTTGCTTTCCGTTGACAACCTATGTTTCATTAATATAAATTGCATATATTAAATTAAGTGCATAATTAAATATGTTAAAGTGTGTTTGTTATGTTTTGATTCATTTTTCCCATGTATTAAATTAAATGCCTAAACTATTCTGCTAGAATCATTTTGCAAATTAAATAGCATGTTAATTAAATTTATATTTTTTACATGCATATTTAGTTGCACATAATTGTTTATTTATTTTGTATACATATTCAGTATATTATGTGTACAAAATGTTAAAATAAGATTTTAGACTTTTATTTTTAAAAAAATGGTGAAATTGCAATTAAAGTAAATTAAATGTCTAGTGATTTATATGATTTTATTTAATTAAAAAGTAGGCATAACATCTTTAATTAAACAAAATTATTTATTAAGTGTTAAAAATCATGTTGTGGCATTTATTGTAATTAATCTTGTAAATATAGTAAATATTATCCTACATAAATTTTTGTTATATTTATATAATTAATTAGAATAAAACATCAAGTTATATTTCTTAATTTACTCACAGGAATTAAGAAAATGAACATAAGTTGATAATTTTATTATTTGTAGATGAATCTTATTGATTTAATGCATACAATTAAATATCCCTACGTGATTTAATGCATACAATTAAATAAAACGATCACACATAAATGCAATAATATAAAGAACAAGGGATAGAGAGTGCATAAGATTTGTTTACGCGGTTCGGCAAACTCGCCTACGTCCGTGCTCCAAGTCCCACTTAGAGATCCACTAAATAATTGACTTACGGGTGTCAATTAAACTGTTTACAAAGACTAATTCTAAGGGCGTCGCTTTTTGACTATTGCTACACTAAATTTGACTATTGTGGGGCGTCACCCGTTGTGTGATGAATTATTAGAGAATCGTCATTTACAATTTAGCGCAAATAATAGAATCGGAAATTAATGCACAAATCTAACTAATCTGAATTCTCCCAAAGTAATTCTCAAGTTTGGAATAGGGAGAATTTGATATACAATAAAAACTTACAGTGAGTAATATTCGAGTATTGATTTCTGCAGGGCCTCGAATATCCGATCATTGCGTTGAGCTTTGGAGTGTCCTCAATATATAGACACTACTCAAGCAGTCGACCTTATTCCCTAAACGGTCGACCCTTTTACTAGCCGTTGGAGTTATGCCCGTTGAGATTTGACCATTGGGAAAGATTTCAGTCGAAGCGGTCGACCCTTTTGGCAACCCGGTTGACAGTTTTCTTCATTGTATAAAATTTCAGCAAGCTATTTTTTTGTTAGACAGCATTTTGATCAGAACCTATCCATGCAGTCGACCATTTCCTTTGTGTTGTCCAGTTTGGGGTCGACCTTTTGCATTGTTTTGTCGCCCTTTTTGCATGTTTTTGCATTCTTGATTTCTTTAAGTCCCAATATCATACATATTCACTAAATGGACTTAGATACACACGTTAGATAACATAAATATCCATTTTAAGGGTATTTTCAATAAAGAATAATAATGTATTTAACAATTCAAATAAATGCATAATAAATAACTTAATTAACAAATAAAACGGTTATAATCAAAACAAATAACCTAATGTCTATTAGGCTAACAATCTCCCCCTTTTTTATGATGACAAAACATATTAAGTTGAATTACCTATCCTAAGCACGTGGATCAATTATTGCATATTAAATTTCTCCCCCTTAATTTATGCAATGTCTCTACATTTAAATTCATGCCATCATGCTACATCAATTTTTATTTCATAAGAATTGTCACTTCCCCATAAACAACTTATATATATCTCTCCCCCTTTTTGTCATAATAAAAAAGAAATCATCAACCTTTATTAAAATAAATCATCAAAATCATTCTTCTTTAAAAAACTTTTCCCCCTTATTCAAAGAATCTATCCACAAAACAAACAATGAAGGAAAAATATGCACTTTCAATATGTGGTTAACAATAAGATACCAAAGTAATACACCACAATCAAAGCAAGTTCAATTTTTGACATTAAGCATACAAATTCATTAGAGGGATTAAACATTAGAGTTTAATAAATAGACCCAATTTGATAAACCAATTTTCATTTTCTTAAAAATGATACCAAATGAAGAAATAAGCAATTTAACAAGGGATACCAATAGAAAGATTCACAATTAAGAACAAAAACATTTTTCAACCATTGATACCAATTGTAAATCTAAAGTTAAAATCAAATCCATTTTGTATGATTCCAATTATAAACTCAAGATGAGATCCAAAACATATTTCTATGAGAGATACCAAAGTTTAAGGTTAATATAAATTCAATCATCTTTCCCCCTATGTTAATCACAAAAAGCAATCGATTGAGGATATAATCTAATTTAAAGACTTTGCTCTTCCCCTTAGAGCAATAATAAAACAATTTAACTTTTCTCACCCTTTAAAATTGTCACCAAGCAAATAAGAAAGAATCTAAAAGTAAGAGAACCATCCATTTACGAGAGCAAATAGTATACCAATTGTAAAACTTCATGGATGAATTCAAGTTAAACCAAAACAAAACTTTATCCTCCTATCTTTATGCACAAATCCAAATAGTTGGGGAATTAAGGATACCAAGTTAAAATCTTTAAAAGATTATACCAATTGTAGAGAAAAATAATTTGATTGATACCAAAACAAAATAATTTCATAAATGATATCAATTGAAAAAAAAAAATCTAATGATACCAAATATTGATATGGTACCAATTTGTAGAAGTTTAAACCAAAAACAATTATTGATACCAATTGACAAAACTTCATGGATGAGTTCAAAAACAAAATTTCTCCCCCTATCTTTATGCACAAATTCAAATAGTTGGGAATCTCATATACACCAAGTTTAAATTTTTTTTTTTTTTTTTTTGCAAATGATACCAATAGGAAGAAAAATAGGTCTAATGATACCAATTTTTGAAATAAAATCCAATCTCAAAAATACCAATTGATATAATCTATTTTTCAAAGATATTCAAGTTAAAGACCATTTCTCTCCCCCCTAAATCATTTCGCATAATTAAACCATTGAGGATTGACATCCAAGATAGCTACCAATTGTAAAAGTTTTAAAATCAATAGAAATAACCAATTTAAAGATTTTAAAATAAAATTCATTATTGATATCAATTTAGAGATTTTAAACCAAGGATAAATATTGATATCAATTTGAAAATCAACTACAAACTCTTCCCCTTTTAAATCAATAAATCAAATCGTTTAAGGAAAATATCAAAGTTTAAGCAATAAGCGGAAACATAATTATTAAAACCAAAACAATTGTATTTTTCTCCCCCTAACTAACAAATAAAATCTATGCGGGATATCAAAGTTTAAACTATAAGTGGAAGCATAAGCAACAAAATTAGAAACACCACAATCAATTATCTTTTAATAGATAACTCTCCCTTTTTATCAAAAAATTAATTTCGATTGAAGGAGAATTATCAAAGTATAACCTAGTGGAAGCAAATTTATCTAAACTAAAATTAAAATCAACATTCCAAAACAAGTCAATGATCACAATACAATTCTATTTTTTCCCCTATTTCATTAACCAATTGCAATTCAAGGGAGATATCAAAATATTCTCAAAAAGGCAAAACAATTAAATCCAAAAAATTGAAGAAATAATAGACCATTTAATTCATAGTACCTATTGAAGAAATAATCAAATTTACAACATATGATGCCTATCAATTTAATCCAAAGTCTCTATCCATATAAATGATTTCACAAAGAATTACAACCAATCAACTTCGAAATCAAAAACCACATTAAATCCATTCAAGTAAAATACCAAACAATTTAATCGAATCAAAAACAAACTAACAAGTCCAAATGACAAAATTATGTACCTCCATGAGTTTAATTCCATTTTTAAAGCATTGGAGGGAATCTTTGAAGCTTCTCCCATTTTGTATTGGATATTCAAGTATCCAAGCCATTTTTGCTTATTGGGAGAATCTCTAACCTACAACACAATCAATTCAAACTCTTTGGTACCCAAACCATTTTGGGTCCATTGATTAAGAGTTTGGTTCCTTTAGGAACTCACATAAATTTAGAATTTCAAATCGAAGGATAAGCAAATTTAGAATTAACATTTGATTTTACATTTGCATCCAATTTAATGGACAACAAAAAGATTTATGTCCAACACAATTGCAAGAGTTACAAGTAGATGAACTAATAAATGAATTATTGCAATTATTTTTCTTTGCAAAGGGTTCATAGCCAATTTTGGCTTTGTCAAATGTAACCCTTTGCGAATTCAAAAGCATATTTAAATTTTTGCTCCCATTAGTGAATTTAAGTACCATCAAATTCAACTCATCATTTTTAACTTCTAATTCACTAATGTTGACATCACCTGATTTGATAGAATTATTGAATTCATCATTCATAATTTTCAAATCACAAATTTCATGCTTTATGACATTTGATAGTAGAAGTCAATCCATCATTCATCAATTTTAAGTTACTACTATCATGCTCAAGAGATTTAAAAGCAGCATTAGAAACATCAATCATGCTATTTAATTCTACAATTTGATCATCAAGATATTTATTCAAAATAGTATGCTTTTTGATCAAATTGTTTTTCTCATTTTTCAACAATTTATATTTATCTTCGAGTTCATTAAAACTTTCTAGTAATTCAATGAAAGCATCATTATCATCATCAGAATCAGAATCACTAGAAGAGTTAGTTACCTCAATTTTATCTTCGTTGGCCATGAAGTAAGAGGTGGTCACTTTCTCTTGTTTTTCGGAGGATGAGCTTTCTCCGCATTTAATTCTTTGAATTGTGTCTGCATGTGTTAGCTCAAGAAATTTCTAAATATCATAAGCACTAACACATGATTGAACTTTATCAAATTCATATTTACTTAAGGCACTATATAAAATATTCATAGCTTTAACATTTAAGTTCCAATTGTGTTTATCTAAATCATTGAATTCATATGATGGTCGAGGAAGAGTTATTCCTTTTTCAATGATTTTCCATAAAGTGTAATTTATAAATTGTACAAATATTTTTATTCTACACTTCCAAT